>CAUYPK010153882.1:0-31506 GCA_963574355.1 Loris lydekkerianus | reverse complement strand
TATCCCAGGAATGGAAGAAAAAGTATCCAATGTACTCAGCCCTACTATGAAGCTAAATTATAGCTTTCACGTGAAGGCTATAACCCAACTATAGCATAAGACTATGGGGAAAGGGCCAAGGAAGGGGAAGGGAGGGGGGAGATTTTGGTGGAGGGAGGGTTATGAGTGGGGCCACGTCTATGGTGCATCTTAGAATGGGTACAGGCGATTGCACTAATGTACACAGCTATGATTGAACAATAAAAAAAAAAAAAAAAGAAACCATGGCTAAGAGGGGACTTCTATAATTAAGTTCACATCTCTAGCATATCCTCTAATGTCATCAACATGCATTCATAGTTAACATTTTCTCAGTTATCCCCAAAATATGTTTTACAGACTTTGCTCAAACCAGGATCCAGCCAAGGGCTTCACACTGCCCAGGGTTTCTGTAAAGAGCCACAGGGGTGGGTGGCGCCTGTGGCTCAAGGAGTAGGGTACGGGCCCCATGTACCAGAGGTAGTGGATTCAAACCCAGCCCTGGCCAAAAACTATAATAACAACAACAGCAACAACAACAACAACAAAAAGAGCCCCAGAAGTAATAGTTTTAGGCCTTTCAGGTCAAGAGACAAAATTGAAGGAGACTAAAGATTTTTATATTTTACATTTAAATTCTAAAAGTCATTCTTGGCTCATGGACCACACAGAGACAGGTAGTGGGTGGGCCAAATACTATCTTGCTGAGCCCTGCCTGGAGCTGCCCCAGGATGAAATGGGCCCTTTCTCGGCTCATCCTCATCCTGTCTGGCTTCCCTGAGTCACTAGCAGGTCTCCTCAGGGGCATCTTCAATAACTCACATGTTCATCGTCCTCACCTCAGAGTCTGCTTCTGGGAAACCTGACCTGTGTGAGCTCCAAGGGCCGCAGGACTACTGGACTGGAGCTTGGTGGGGGACAGTAGGACTGAGACACCGTCTGACTCCCTGGAAGACCTGAGAGCTGGATCCTGTGTGTCCTGCAGCCCCATGGAGAGCGGGTGGGACAGGCTTGGCTGGCCAGGATCTTGCAGAATGAGCAGGAAGTGTGTCACTAGAGGAATGTGGAGGGACGCCCAAGGGGGGGTTCAGCTGGAAGATGTGGCACCTTTCCCGAGGAGCCTCCTATGTGGGGCAGCATGAGACTAGGGGAGGACAGCAACCTAGGCAGGCATGCAAGGGGTAGCTGTTCTCTCTCCCGCCAGGGGGAGGCTAGTACTCCAAACTTGCCCCCAGCTCCAGGGCCCATGAACCTGGCCTATGCTGAGGAAGGAGGAAGTACTTTGACTTGAAAATGAGATTGAAGTTCTAAAATGAGCAGGACTGAGCCTTAACAATCAGGTTGAGATTGCTTCCATTAACTGAAAATGACCACAAAGTTATGGAATCCAGCTGTGATGTCATTAAGAGAGCTGTTCCCCTATGGGGACTGGGGAATCGGTTGTGTCTGAGCCCCGCTGGTGGTAGGTACTGGGAAAGTGAAAGCTTTGTGTTCACAGCCCAGTGCACTAGGATTCCTCACTAAGCCTGTTAGGAAAGAGTTGGGAATCTCTCACCATAGCTGCGGAATGCTCTTGTCATGTAGAGTGAGTCAGGGCCTTCATGCAGTTGACCCGACAAAGAGCAGACATCATCAAATGAGAGCTTTATTTGCCAGATAAAATACAGGACACTCAGTTACATGTGAATTCAGGTACATAAAAATAATTTTTAATATAAATATGTCCCATGCAATATTCAAATGGAACTGGATGTCTTGCATTTTTATTTGATAAATCTGGCAACCCTGAGCCTCACGTGCCTTCAGAGCATCTAAGAAGGTGCACTTTGTTCCTCAGGTGACTGCTTGGATGGATGAGGATGGAATTACACACTGAGAGTTGGGTGGTTGAAGAGGAGATGGCAGAAGGTGTATTCCAGGAGGGATTAAGGTGACAACCCCAAGTACCATTTTGAGAATGTGCCCCGGGCCAGACTCTGGGCTTGGTGCTCTGCTAGTTCTAGCCACCTCTAAGAGCCCCGCCAGGCAGGCAGGCAGGCAGTAACACCATTCCCATTCTGCAGCTAAGAACACTGAGGCTCAAAGGGGCAGCAAGAGCACCACATCTGAACTCAGAGACAGCTGCTCCTTTGGGAAGGCTGCTTCCCACACAGTTGGATCCGTGGCAGAATGAGGGCCCAGCTCTGTGCTAGCAGGATATATGAGATGGGCTTCCTCAGGGAGAACATTCAGGAAGCACAGAGGCACCGCTTTTGTCAGATCTCGGCTCACATCAGCATCACTGGGGACTCCTGTTGGAAGACAGGCAGTGTGGAGGGCTGAGAATCCGGGATAAAGGTATTTCTCCCCTCCAGGGGTTGCAGTGGGTGCATGAGGGAGGGTCGGGGTGATGAGGAGTGTCAGCAGTGAACAGGATGATTAATACTGTTGGGGTGCAGAGGTGTTTCGGGAAAATCCCAGGAAGGTGCAGAAAAACTGCCCTCCAAACTGAGATGGTGCTGAGAGACCAAAGAAATGACCTGGACCACTCCAGCCTGGTGAGTTAAGTGAGCTGACTAGAGGTGACTTACACAGGGCTGTCATCCCTAGTCATGGCGGGAATCCTCTGGGCCCTCACTCCTGGGTGGCAGCAGGAATTCTTCTAAGAGTAAGATCTGCGCTGCCTGCCTGTGGAGCCTTAACTTCCTTTCTGGCAAACAGTGCACAGCTGTCTCTGCATCACTGTATGTTTACATGAACCGTGCTCCTCATTAGGCAGGGACTGTGGTATTCCAAGTAACTAAAGGGTACTGAGGCAAGTTAGGAGGCTTAAAACAGTTCAAATTGGTCTGAAGACTTATGACCACCTATGCAAAAGGAGCTACTTAAGAGTATCCTTTGTGCTTTGTATGTCTTTCAGGTTTTTTGGTTTTGATCTATATCTCTAAATTCAAAAGGAACTTGAATGAATTCTATTAAACATTAAAAGCCAGTGGTGAGGAACTTGTGTTTTTTCTTGAGGTGGGCATCTAACCTAGTCAGCTTGTGTGTGTGTATGAGAATGTGTGCACCCGGGGGTCCTGGAAGCCCTCATTCCTCGAATGGAAAGAGGTAGTCTCCTCTTTCTAGGATGTTGGTCATGGTTAGGTCTGAAATTTAGGATACAGACTGTATCTTACATTGCAATGTGGGTGGGTATGTATGATACCTAGTTATTATATTACAATAATAACTAGGGGCTGGTGC
Organism: Loris lydekkerianus; assembly: GCA_963574355.1. Classification (NCBI taxonomy): domain Eukaryota; kingdom Metazoa; phylum Chordata; class Mammalia; order Primates; family Lorisidae; genus Loris; species Loris lydekkerianus. The sequence continues at coordinate 28,263 of CAUYPK010153882.1, read as the reverse complement.
TGAGTATAGCATCATCCCCAGAACCTGGGTATTAGATCCAGGGATGTGTCTTACTATGGGAGGGTTGCATCCACCCAAGCTAAATACCATGGTGTTTCAGGATGACATGGTTGGGGTGTGGAAGACTTGTTACCCACCTGCTCTGGGCTTCTGGCAATTGGGCGGGAGCTCAGTCTGGGCAGGTGAATGTCCTGGCCACCACCTGAGCACATTCCTGTAAGGAACCTGAGAACACATGGGAAGGTCTCTTTTTGAACACTCCACAGCCTGGTGTCCTCTAGGAACCTTTCCCGGGAGGGAGCTTCGTACCCATCACCTGTGTGGATTTGGAGCTACTGTCTCCAGTCCCTGCTGCCATCCTAGTTGCCCTGAAAGGCTGAGATCCCTCAGCTCCAGTGAGGCTCGTGGAGTATGGGTTTTACTAACAGATGAAGAAGGAAGAATAAAATATGGCCTAATTGCAAAATGGCATGTTGCGTTGTTTTCCAAACCAGGTCTGTTAATGCCTCCATTTACATGATTAGAAGTTAGTGGGAAGGACAGAGAGATGCTGTGGGGAAGTGGGGATGAATGATGGGAGAGCCAGAGGAAACAGATGCCACTGGGAAGGCGAGCACCTCCTTGAAGCTGCCTGAAAAATGATGGTTTCAACAGGCTCTGGCAGGGGAGTGTGATCGCATGGTATAGAAACGTAGAGGGGCTGGAACTGAGGGTGAAGACCCACTGCCATCCATCACGCTGGGGCGGCTTTGGGAGCCCTATCTCCCTAAGCGGCTGTATTAATGACCCAGGACAGAGAGACCAACAGTGCCTTTGTTAAAGTCACAAATGATTCTGAGCTGGGAAGCCTTGAGAACCACAGTGGGGAGGACTGACAAATTAACACTCAAATTAGGAGGTTGAAAATATATGGGCAGCAAGCAAGAGGAATTTTCCCTGGGAAAAAGAAAATCGAATAGAGATCAAATGACTTGTTCTGTCCTTATTTAGGAGAAAAACGTTCCCCTGGCTGAATTTAGTTCTTTAAAAAGTTTGTGAGGTTTTAAGAACAGTTACTAATTTTTTTCTAAAAATTGATTTTGCCAAAAATCAATTTCTTTTTGTTTCTACCCTAAGTCAGTGTGCTGAGACACTCAACTCATGAAATACTTTCTGGACATAAGCACTATTAACAATGACCTGGGTTCCAAGCTTCATAAAATCATAGGCTGGAACTCACCTATGCTAGATATGAAAAGGCCTCAGGGATTTGGAGTCTTAGTACTTCTGCATTGCCTAGATGAGGCTTGGAGGAGGCGCTGAGCCTTGCCTGACTGTGGGGTCCCCCGCACCCCCCATCCAGCACCCGCCTTTAACACACGGGTGTGAGGCTTCCTCCTCCACTGCCCTCCACATTTATTAGGGACTCACTTTAAGGGAGACCCCAGGATTCCTGGGGTCACACAAAGGTAAGCAATAGTGCTTCCCATACCAACTGTGTGCTGTTTTTTTCCCAGGACAACTCTGCAATCTTCTGAGCCCAGCTGGCTGTCCAGGAATGCAATTCAATTCTGACACTACCTCCTGGAGTTAGCGGCAACCCCACAAGACAGGCTCCACTTCAGATCCCAGCTGAAAGTCCCAGGGGCTACTCACACCTCCCACCAACTGACTATCAATTCAGGAGTTCCCTTATGTGGTTGGATAGTTTGCTGAGATAGCTCACAGCACTCAGGAAAATGCTTTACTTTTCTTCGCTGGTTTATGATAAAGGATGAAATTCAGAAATAGTCAAATAGAAGGGACGCACAGGGCAAGGCATCGGCAGGGGGAGGCCTAGGGAATGCCCTGCTCTCCCTGGTGCACCACCCTCCGCGATGGGCTCACGAACCCAGAAGCTCTCCAAACCCCATTGTTCAGGGGTTTGAAGGAGATTTTGTTACATAGGCACAATTGATGAAACTGAGATTAAGCAGGGACCCCTTTTAGGGGGTTGGTCCCCCCAAGGATGGAAATAAAGGAAAATTTTGAATTCCTTCCGAGGAAGTTTCTTGTGACGTTGGTTTATATGACTAACCAAAGGGTCTTAAGTAAGACAGTGATTGACCTGTCAGCTTTAGGGGTATGGCAATGCTTTGCTAACAGTTTCTGGTGATATTAGTTATGAATAATGGATAATCCTTTAGGTTAGGAACGTAGTTATCCCCATAAACACCATCTACTGATTTCCTGATAGTTAGTAGTCACTTAAGGAGCCATAACATAGACACACACACAGATACACAGAGGCACACACACACACAGACACGTACACATACACAGGCACATACAGACACACAGATACATCGATGCACAGAAATACAGAAACATGTACACATACATAGACATATATACATAGACATGCACACAGACAATGCAGCACACACAGACACACAGATACACACATAGGCACACACAGGGACATGTACACATACATATACATGTATACATAGACACATACACACAGACACACACATAGATATACACATAGACACACACAGAGACATGTACACATACTTGGAGATACAGACACACATACAGAAATACACACAGACACACACAGAGACATATGCACACACATAGACACACACAGGCGCTCACAGATAGATATACAGACATGCAAATAGACACAGACCTGCGTGCACACACACAGACACAGGCACACATGTACGTAGGAGGAGAGAATGACACGATCAAGGGGCCCATGAATCCAGGTGTAATACTTAAAAAAAATACTTTTCAGTGAACAAGTGATTCATGCTCATGGCAGAAACTGGAAAAAGCCGATAGACAAAGGATTACCCTTAATTCCACTACCCCAAGTAATCTCTGTTAACATTTTGGCTATATTCTTCTGTATAGATATATGTTAGTTTTTAAACAAAAGTGTAAACACATTGTGCATAACTTTTACGAGCTTACTTTTTAATATTGCACAATACTTTATAAATATCTATTCCTGCAACATATATATTTTAGTAGCAGTTTCTAAAAGGCTGCTTTGAATATTCTGTAATATAAATGTACCATAATTTATTTAGCAAGCCTCCATTAGGGTACATTTAGTTTGTTTTTAATTTTGCTATGAATATATGTCTTTGTACCCATTACCATGTCTCTCTGAAACTTTTTAAAATGAAAAATGTCAAGAAAATACAAAAGTGAGGTCCCACTTCCCCTCCCCTGCCTGGCTTCAATAATTATTTAAAATACATCCAATCTTGTTTAATTTTGTACTCTCCAACCCCTGCTGCATTTAATGCAAATCTAAGATCTTATATCATTTTTTCCCATAGATACTTCAGGATGTATCTTCAAGAGATTAGGACTTTCTCCTTTTTTAGAAACATAACCATAATTCCATTAACAACTTAGAGAAATTAATAATTCTACCCTAAAGAATTTATCTCCAAGAAAGCAGAGTCTTAGAGACATATTTGTACACTCATGTTTATAATAGCAGAATTGACAATGGCCAAATGTCCATCAACAGATGAATGAATAAATAAAATGTGATATTTGCATACAATGAAATATCTATCACTCAGTCTTAAAAAGGAAGAAAATTTTGACACATACACCGTGGGGACAATAAACGAGTCACATAAGGACAAATCATGTAATTTCATTGAAATGAGGTACCTAGAGTAGACAAATTCACAGAGTCAGAAAGTAGAATAAAGGTTGCTAGGGGCTGGAGAAAAGGACAATGGGGAATTATTGTTTAATGAATATTGAAAATAAAAAGAATTCTGGAGATGGGTGGTGGTTGCATAACAGTGTGAATGTACTTACTGCCACTGAACTATATACTTAGAAATGGGTAAAATGGTAAATTTTATGTTACGTGTACTTTGCCACTACTAACAATAAAATAAGATCAAATTTAAAAATATGTTAGAAAACAAGGCCATGCAAATAAAGTATAGACATTAATAATAAAATATTACTACTAATTTCTTTTTTATATTATCATTATTAAATCATAGCTGTGTACATTAATGCGATCATGGGGCACCATACGCTGGTTTTATAGACCGTTTGACACATTTTCATCACACTGGTTAACATAGCCTTCCTGACATTTTCTTAGTTACTGTGTTAAGACATTTATATTCTACATTTACTAAGTTTCACATGTACCTTTGTAAGATGCACTGCAGGTGTAATCCCACCAATCATCCTCCCTCTGCCTATACTCCCCCCCTCCCTTCCCTCTCCCCCTTCCCCATATTCTTAGGTTATAATTTACTACTAATTTCTGAATATCATTTCTGAATAATAAATAATTATCACTAATAAAAATTTATTAATAATTTCTGAATGTCAACTATTCAGCCAGAATTCAAATTTTCTTGTAGTCTCCCAAATGTTTTCATACAGTTAGTCTGAAGCAGGAGTCAGACCGGGTCCCTGCATTGCATTTGTTATCTTTGTAATGAATTCTTGTAAGTGAAATGACTGGATCAAGTATATATATATTTTAAAGGATTTTTCTGCGTATTGTCAAATTGCTCATCATAAATTATGTGTTGTGAAGCTCCTGTGTTCACTTTTTAAAAAGCTGAACGTTGAAATTATTTCTGGAGGGGGAGCCTTCTTGAGATGGACGTTTGTCCACTTCCATCTACCTTTTTGGCCATTGCTCCGTTTTTCACTGTCAGGTTATAACTCAAACTGGAAACACGTGCAGGAATGTTCCTGGCTCACCCGGACTCTGCTTCTGTCACTGTCTTTGAGTCTCACCCACTGCCAGGCACCTCTCTTCACACCTCCTCCTTCTTTCTTGCTCCGAGGGAGGCTTTAGTGATCAGTGGCCTCTGCCGGCCTGGGGAGAGGGAAAGCGAGGCCGGCAAGTCACCACTGACATTGAAACAGGGCTGAGGGGAGAAAACACACACTCTGGGGAGACTTGAGGTGACAACTACCTGCTCAAATAGACATTTCTGCATCTTTAAAGACTTTGCCTTTGTTTTGAGGTTTTGGCTTCACAGGATTTCTAGGATTCTAGCTTTAGAGCCCCATAAAAATAGTTGAGGTGTTGGGACCATAACAAGGGGGAGGACATAACATTTACTGAACATTTATTAGGTGCAAAGGTGACATCTGTCAGCTCAATGAATCCATTGAAAACCCTCTGGGAGACATAATTTTCTCATGAGGAAACCCAGCCCCAGCAAGGGTGAATAAGGTCTGCCACGAAGCCCCCTCTGCCCTGGGGTGGTAGGGGGAAGACCTCTCCTCCTCTAGTCTGGGTGAAGAATCACAGGTTTAGGGGTGGGGGGAACAGGGCCAGCAAACCAAGGAGACAAAACAAAACAAGAAAGACAATGTAACACACGATTGTAGAATTCATAAGCCCCTTGAACGTATCCTATACTTTTTGAGATTTTATTTTTAAATTTTTATTGTTTGGGATTCATTGAGGGTACAAAGAATTAGGTTACACTGATTGTGGTTGTTAGATAAAGTTCCTCTTGTAATTGTGTCCTGCCCCCAAGAGGTGTGCCATATGCCGTGACCTCCATCCCCCTCCCTCTCCCCAGCCAGCATTCCCCTCCCCCACCCCTTGTATTAGATCATCTACTGCCTTCATATTAGAATTGAGTACATTGGATTCTTGCTTCTCCACAATATTTCTTTGTAAAAATACTTTTTGACATTGAAGAGGAATTTGAAAAGTCTAGAATAGAAAATTTTAAATTTTGGCCAAATTTGAAGGCAATAAATTTTCCTGTGGAACCAGGATGCACCATTTCACAAGCAGGAGGGAGCTCTCCTTAGAAGGAAATATCTCTTGGCCCTACTTGCTGACTCCAAGCACAGAGGGGAGACCTGGTTGAGCGGATTAAGCCACTAAACATGCCTTCTAGAGGCACAGCTGGGGAAGGAGAGGAGGTCAAAATAAATCTCATTTTCATTGGCTAAGTCTCCAGTGATCTAATTATAGTGGGAAGATATAGTGAATGCCAGACCAAAGGGAAAGACAGGGTACTTGCCTGAGTGTCGGTAGCATTGTTATATATCTTTGCCGTTGGGGTTTGCAGAGGACCTGGTTAGAATAGACTCCAGACTCTGTTTCAAATGCAAGGTCCTTCTCATCCTAGGAGCTGCTCATCTGAGGCTGCAGTCTTCATTTCTGATATCAACAAGGTCTAAAACATCCAGCACAAAAATGAAAACGACCGTGGTAGGAGAGCCAAAAGCCTGTGAGCTGTGTGTGTGAAGGCTGAGTGTGTGAAGGTGCTTCAATTTTGAGAGGTTGTGGCTGATGGGGGAGATAGCTGAGGATTAAAAACTCACAAAGATAAAGTTGTTTGGCAGCTATGGGAGGTGAGACAGAGAGGGTCCCCATGAAGCTTGAAACAGTTGGACTTTTAGAATGAGGAGGGAAAAAAAGAGATTCTTTACATCATTGGTAAGAAAGGTATGGATTTGTTGTGAATAAAAGCATAAAGATAAATTTATGGTTTGGCCTTAAAGAAAGATGGAGACTTTACCTCTTTCATGTTTACATGGACGGAGCTGGAACATATTCTCCTTAGCAAAGTATCCCAGGAATGGAAGAAAAGGTATCCAATGTACTCAGCCCTACTATGAAGCTAAACTATAGCTTTCACAAGAAGGCTATAACTCAACTATACCACAAGACTATGGGGAAAGGACCAAGGAAGGGGAAGGGAGGGGGGATGTTGGGGTGGAGGGAGGGTAATGGGTCGGGCCACATCTATGGTGCATATTTTTGTCTATAATAAAAAATAAATAAATAAATAAATAAATAATAAGGAAAAAAAAGAAGAAGATAGACACAAAATCTACAAACACAAAACTGGGGAAAGGGCCAAGGAAGGGGAAGGGAGGGGGGAGGTTTTGGTGGAGGGAGGTTAATCAATGGGTCCACTTTTATGGTGCATCTTAGAATGGGTACAGGCAATGGCACTAATGTACACAGCTATGATTTAACAATAAAAAATAAATAAATAAAAGTAAAAAAATAAATAAATAAATGTAAAAAAAAAAAAGTTTGAAAAATGCTGCCCTCGATGAAATTCCAAAGTGCCAAATTAAGAAGGTTTTAGCATAGTTTTCCAGAGATGGGACAGAACACTTCACAATTTGGGGGAGCAAGTGACACAGAGGTACGGGGTTTATTTGCTACAGGTGCTCTAGGGGCCATTGGGGCTAAATGGTCTCCAAGTTCATTTTAACACCAAAGCCTGTGACTCAGGGTCTGTGGATGACATTGGCACTCTCGCTTTCTTCATTCTCTCCCTTTCTGTGCCACAACCTGAACACTAGTGCATGGGACGTGGTATAGACCAAATAGTAAATGGACCCAGACATAGTTATTGTCTGAAACTACAGCTGCAGGTGACAATGGCTTTTGATAAAAGCTTCTGTTATGCCTTTAACACACTTTAGGGTTTAAGCTGAAGGACCTATATGTCAGTCTTCATTTTGAACATCTGAAAGCCATTAAAATATTAATAGCTAATATTTACTGAGTTTTTGCTATGTATATGCGAAATGTGGTCAAATTTTTTTTATGTATTAAATCATCTGATCCTCTGGGGCCTCAGAGCAAGTGCTTTTAAAAAAAGACATTGACAGGTCAATGTAGTGGGCAGGTAGAAATAATGCTTGAGTTCAAGTCCTGAGTGAAGCCAGCATTGGTTCAGAGCCAGGTCCTACTAATGTCCTCAAATCCTCTATTGTACTCGACAATTCTGTTTCAGTATTCATCAGATGAAGAGCCATGTCTGCACACATAAAAGATGTAGATTCCTAAACTCCCTGGGGTAGTCATTTATCAACACGCAACTCCAAGGAGAATGGAGTGAGCAGGTTTTCTTTAAAATTATAGAGTTTAGAGAAGCATTTGGAGAGCTTGGTATTAAGTATTCTGTTCTACAGCTGAAAGTGTTGAACCTTCAGGGTTAGACTTAAACTTTTTTGTTGGGGTGGTTAAGCATAGGATAAATAGATTGAGCCAACCAGTTTAGCAAGACTCTCCATGGCTCAACAGCTTGTATCTAAGAATCATAAATAACTCCAAATCGCAGATTCCTAAGAAGGAGTTTGGATTCTAACAGCAGAGGAGAAGGGTAAACACAGGGGGGTTAAGTAGGAACTCCTAATTTCAGATCCAAGTTTTCCCACTTGTGTGCTGAGAGCCCTGGACACGTTTGGCAAGGCTCTTGTGATGAACGTGGAGGGTCACAGCCTTGCTCACATTCAAGGAGGTCTTGTTGCCCCAGCGTCTAGTTGCTGTCACTGACTTCAGCTGTCAGCCCTTCAGGGATGGCCTCAGATGCACAGGTGCCTGGCCAAAGGTGACTCCCTTTCTAGTGTGGCATATGTTCAAGAGCCGACAGAGGCTGCCCTATTCTGACATGGTTATGGCAGGCTCAACCTTTCTGATGGACCACATTAACTCCAGAGCTCCTTGTTATGTCAGTCAAAGCTATCAGGCCCAGAGTTCCTCTCCCCACAGTTCCATTTCTTCCTCTGCTCACTCCCGTGCCCAATCCCTCCCTCCCATAGGCATCTCTCCTAAGAATACTCCCTAGTAAACATCAGGCAGGCTAATGTCCACATCAGCTGCTGCTTCCTAGAGAACTCAGCCTTTCACAGGTTGTAAGTCACTGAGCTAAGATGCCCCTGAGTCATCTTTCAATAAAACAAAGGTCAAAAAGTGTATGGAGTGGTTTTGGAAAAAAATAGTTTACCTCTCTGGGCTTCAGCTCCCCCCAAATGAGGGGGCGGGGTGGACATGCATGCAAGGACTCCTCCATCTTTGTGAGTTTTTATGTTATATGGAATCTGTCCAGTGGCCAGGGAGGACAGGCAAGCCTTATCTATATGGTATGAATCAAGGAACTGAAAAATTCACCCTGATTAAAATATTACCATCTAGCCTAGCTCTATGGTGCTGGCAGCAATCACATTTCCCCCCTTGTGATTTAGACTCCAGATCTGTCAACAGCTAAAATATAAGAAAGAAGCCAGGCCCAGTGGCTCACACCTGTAATTCTAGCTCTCCAGGAGGCCAAGGCAGGTGGACTGCTTGAGCCCAGAAGTTCAAGACCAGCCTGAGTCAGAGCAAGACTAAAATAGAAAAACTAGCTGGGTGTGGTGGCACATGCTTATAGTCTCAGTAGTGCCAGCCACTGGGAGGGAGGGGGGGAGGAGGCTGAGGCAGGAGGATTGCTTGAGCCCAAGAGTTTGAGGTTGCTGTGACCTAAGACACCACGGCACTCTACCCAGGGCAACAAAGTGAGACTCTGTCTCAAAAAATAAAATAAAATAAAATAAACCATGTGAAATTAACAGATATGCTGTTTGTTTGTTTTGTTTTGTTTTGTTTCACAAGAACAGGCTTTAGAAGAGAAAAATAACAAGAATAAAAACAAGAGCTCTGGCCTCTGTAGAGGAGAAAAAGGAAGAAGTCAAGGAAAGTGCAAAATAAGTTTCCCTGAATGAAGTATCTACGTTGGGGTTGTCTGGGTACACAAGTCAGGGTACTGCACATTTCATGATCTTCAGTCTAGATTCATTCTCATTCTTTTCTTCACAACTAGAACCCCACCCCCACCCCAGACTGGGAAGTGTTGTGAAGCCAGCTCTGGAATTCAAAACACCTAGTCTCATGCCAAGGGCTGCATCAAGTAGCTCTGCCGCCCAGGGCAAGGTGGACTCTGTATGCTTAATTCCTCTTCAGTAAAATGTCGTAAAATTCAGTAAAATTCACCAACTTGGCCATTTGTCTTTATAACTTAAAGACAAATAAGGTATACTGGGAAAATCAAGTAACATGTGGCAAAGTATTATTTCTCTATTTCCAATCCTTATACTCAGCGAGAGTCTCCAGCCATTTGAGTTCTCCTTAGTTTCTGCATCTCTCAATAAGTCAAAGGTGCAATGATCTGAAGGTTTGTGTCTCCCAAAACTTCTATGTTGAAAACTAACCTCCCAGAGTGATGGTATAAAGAAGCAAGGGCTTTGGGAAGTGATCATATTATGAGGTTGGAGCCCTAAGAAATGAGGTTAGTGCCCTCGTAGGAGAGATTCCAGGGAGCTTGTTTGCACTTCTGTCAAGTGAACACGGAGTTCTAAAGTGGGCAAAGAAGCAGTCTGCAAGAAAGGGCCCTCACCAGACACTAGATTCACCAGTGCCTTGTCTGGAATTTCCCAGCCTACAGAAATAAATGTTTGTTTGTTATTTATAAGGCACCCAGTCTATGGTATTTTGTTACAGCAGCTGAAACAGACTAGGACAAAGGGTCAAATTTCCTCTAATTAAAAAGTTTTTTTCCTTTTTTTTTTTCCCAAAGAAAGCAAGCTTTATTGAATTTACAACACAGACAATATTTGTAGTTCCTCAATTAAAAGGTTTTTCGTTGTCTCTTTTTTTAATTTTGGCTGTGATTTGGCCACTTGTCTTTATAACTTAAATATTTTAACTCAAAAATTCCTGAACTAACAGGAGTGAATGAATGCATGTCCCTAGTTGGGGAGATTTGATGTTTATGGTGTTAACCTTCATCAAAATCCAGTTTTATATTTAGCATGATTCTAGTCAAAACTCTAATGTTATTTTGAAATGAGGAATCATTTGGAGAACTTACACATCCAGATGAGATTAAAGAGTTACAGTTAAATTTAAATTGTAGCTGGTATGGGACACAGAAGTGAGTAACTGAAACAAGAGAAAGATCAAAAACAGAGCCAAGTCCATACAGATAATTTTTACATTAAAAATTATGTGGGTTTGTTTCATTCTTAAAAATGTGTCCATCCTAAAAAACTCTGAAGGTATAACTGTATAATTTTTTAGGGTAGGTATTTTAAATTAAGGGAGAACAAAAGAGCCAAGCATCCTTGGATAAAAAGTATGGAATAGTTATTCAACTATTTTGGATAATAAAAACCAAGATATTAAACTTGTGCCATGCACTAAAATAAATTCTAGCTGAATTAACCCTTGAAAGCATGGTTAATATTTAGATTATATCAAAATAAAGAAGACAAATGCACTGTAAGAAAAGATGTACAAATTGAACTCAACAACAACCAACAACTGATAAACTAAAGTGAAATATATGTAGCAGGTAAGTAGCTTTTATAAATAAAAAAAGAAAAAAACTCTAAATACTTCAAAAGAAAAATGTCCAATGGCTGTTATGTAAAACTCTGACTCTGTTCAACAGTTTTTAAGGTCAATTTAATTAATTAGGACAAATTATTTTTCTATCAAACTGATAAATGTACCATTTTCATTTTTCTGATAATATCCAATTTTTCTAGGGTATAAGAACATACTTAGCTAGTGGGAGTATAAATTGGTATAACATTTGACACTATGTAGCAATAAGCCTCAGATAATGCATTTTCCAGATTCTTTGAGCTACCAAATCCACCCTGTAGAAATGTATCCTAAATAAATAACCTTAATAATGGAAAAATACTTATGTACATGAATGTGTTCATTGTAGAATTATAACTAATGAAAACTTAGAATTAATATAAATAGTTGAGACAAAGGGATCAATTATATAAGCTAATACATCTGTATAATAGAATATTATATAGCCATTAAAAATATTTAATATTATAATAGCCATCATTTCTAGCTAGACATATTTCTAAGTGTTTTCCATATGTTAACTCATTTTATCTTCACAAAAGCCTATGAAGTATGTACTTTGTGTTATTCTCCATGAGGTAAAGGGGAAAGGGTAGTTAATTTGACCTAGACCCATCATGGAAGGTGGGTTGCTCAGGTGAATGTACGAGCCGGCTTGTTCTTGCATGGAGGCAGTAGGGTAGGGATGAGGTTGGATTCAGGACATAATGTGAAGGTGAAAATAACAGGACTTTGTGTTGGATTGGGTGGGATGCGAGCGAGGAAAAGGAAAGATGTCTCCTGGATTTTTGGTGTGAGACAATAGCAGCTGTTGTGTATAAACACTATTCATTGATCACAAGCACTCACAGTAGGCCTAGAATGAGGGCCACCTGAGCAACCCACCTTCCTAATTGGTCTCAATGTCTTATCCCTTACCTCCCATGATCTTTCTCACATAGTAGCCATAAAGATTTATATTTTGATAAAATAGTCATTGAACATATTTATGCAATACATGTGATATTTTATTATATGCATATGGTGTGTAACAGTCAAATCAGGATATTGATCACCTCAAACATGTATCATTTCTTCGTGTTAGAAACATTCCATACTTCTAGCTGTTTTGAAATCATAATAAATTATTAAGTGTAATCAACCCTACAGTGCTGTTGAGTACTGGAACTTATTTCATCCATGTAACTTATATTTTTTAATCCATTGACCAACTTCTCTTCTCTCTCTACCCCCCACCTTTTCCAGACTCTGATCACCATCATTCTACATTCTCCTTCCATGAGATCAACCTTTTCAGCTCCCACACAGGAGCGAGAAAATGTGATAGTTGTCTTTCTGTGTCTGGCTAATTTCCCTCAACGTAATGATTTCCAGTTAAATCCATGTTGCTGCAAATGACAGGATTTTATTCCTTTTTATTACATTATATTCTATAACTACATATTACTTGAATTTATCCTATGGTTTTTTTTAATTGTTTCAGTAGATTTAGAAGTTACAAGGGATTTTTGTTACGTGAATGAATTGTATAATTCTGAATTTAGGGCTTTTAGTACAGCAGTCACCAAACACTGTACATTGTACCTGACAGGTGAGAGTTTATCCTTCACTCCCCCATCTGCCTTCTTGGTTTTCAGTGATCATTATACCATCTTATGACTGTTTACACCACTCATTAGCTCCCACCCAGAAGTGAGCACATGTGGGATTTGTTTTTCCATTCCTGAGATGCTTCACCTTGGATGATGGTCTCCAGTTCCATCCAAGTTGCTGCAAAAGACCTTATGTTATTCCTCTTTGTGGCTGAGTGGTATTCCATGGTGTATGGATACCACTCTTCTTTATCCACTCAGACTGACAAGGTGGGAGAGAGGCAGATGTACTGTGAGGCTGTACCCTGCTGCTCTCCTGTTCTCCCCCAGGCCTCTCTAGTTGTCACAATCCAAACAGGTGCCAGGAGTTATTCACATGGGGGTATGGGCTGGTCCCAAAGGGGCTGCTGGAAGGTTGGACGGGGACCATGCTGGTCCCTCTCCATAGAGGTGGGTGGCCATAGGGTTTTGTGCTCCCTGGGCCCCTCACAGTGGTAGCAGTGGTGACTAGGCAAAGCTACCTAAGCAGCAGCAGGGGTTCCAGGGCTGTGAGCATTTGTTCCACCCAGCGTGCTGGCAGTAGAGGCAGTGGCACGGGTATTCACCCTGCCCGGGTCCATCAGTGGCAATGCCACCCAGGTAGCAGCAGACTAGCTGCTCTACCCAGCAGGGGGTGGCAGGGACTAGAAGTGTGTGCTGCACTCCAGGTCCCACATTAGCTGTGCTGGGCAGGGCTAAGCACGTGGTAGCATCATGCACCAGGTCCATGGGTGCTTCCTCTACCCAGGTCCCTCGGTGGTGGCATAGGCAGCTTACAGGACTCATTAGCGCACATGGTCTCCTCATTCTCTCCCCAGTCCAGCAGGAGGAACATGGAGGCAGCTGCAATGGAGCTGACAGCCAGGTAAATGCAGTGCTCTGGGGCTGGGACCTCATAATAATACCAGCTGCATCACCCAGGGTTCAGGAGTCAGCAAAATTCCACTGTGCCTTATTTTCCTGAGAAATACAACTACTTGGTCTCTGGGAATTTCTCTGTATCCATCAAGAGGCCCACTGTAATGGAGGGGCCATCCCACAGGTCAGATTGCAATGACTGTGGGAGAGGTATGGAGACCCAGGATTCTCTCGTCCGTCTCTTCCCCACATGCAGGCACCTTCCCTGGGGACCTCCAGATCTCCTGAGCAGGTTGCCCTATTTCCCTCTCCTTTTCTTTGGGTCACTCCTGCCACCTCTCTGTTGATTCCTAATGCTCTCTTGAACAATCAATCCAAAGAAGAACATCCACTCTGCATACTCAATCCTCTCTGTGAGAGCAGCTGGGCCAGCTGCCTCTGTTCTGCCATCTTGGCGCTAGACTGATTCCATTCTTTTTAATGGCTGAATTGTACTCTATTCAGTATAAATGCCACATTTTCTTTATCCTTTCAACCAACTGATGGAAAAAAGATTTCTATTTTTAATGTAAATCAGATCACATCACTCTCTTCCTTGTAATGATCTAGTGTCTTCATTAAATTCTTTATTATCACCTACAAAATCCTTCATGCTCTGGTTCCTGTGAATCTTTCTAACATCACGCAATGCCATTTTTGTTTTCTATGTTCCAGCTTTATTATCTTCGACATGTTTCTTAAACAAGTACAGCTCCATCCTGTTTGGGGACTTTTACATACTCATTCTTCCTCCCCCCCTAAACCTTCTCAACACTAGCTCCTTCTCACATTTCTATCTACAACTCACATTACAAAGTATGTCCTAACACCCAATTTAACAGATACCCCATTATTCTTTATTCCATCACACCATTTGATTTGGTTCACATCTGAATTAATCTAACTTAGGTTACTTTCATACTTACGTGTTTGTTTGTAGTGATCTACTCCCATAAGAATGTAAATTCCATGGCAGCAAATATATTGCCTCTTTTACCACTAAATTCCAAGAACCTAAAATAGTTCTTGGCTCTAAGAAATCAAAACATTTTTAGGTGAACAGATGAGTAAATTCACATGTAGAATTTTTTTATTCATCCCTTATTCCAGCATGTAGAGAAAAGGTCTATCACTGGGCTAACGCCAACTGAGGAAGAATCTTATGTCTCAAACTAGCATCAGAAATTATGGTCTGGCGAGAGTGAAGTGGTTTGAGGAAAGAAGCACAGATAACCTGCAGAAGTGAAAGTCTCCCTCTTCATCCTTGGTGCTACAGCCACTGAGATTCATAAGAGTTAGATCTCAGGTTGTAGTTGTTCAGATGTGCCTTTGTGGAGACTGTTCTAGGAGGTTTAGAGATGACAGCTCTTCAGGAACCTGAGAGGTTGTGGTAGTTCTCTGAGGCTAAAGTGTATCCTCGACAGTGGGTCAAGTTGAAGGGGACCAACTCATTTTACCTGAGTTGTCTTCATTTTAAAACTGAAATCCCCACATCCCAGTAACCCCTTCAGCCTCTGACAAGTTCACTTGAGAAGACTAACACTTTACACTGCATTTAGTAAGGAAAAAAAAATATTGTTCTTATCTTTGACTTTTATTTCCCTGTGGCTTTTCTCAGAATATGATGTATTTAAAAATCCCAGGAAAAATTTTCTGAACTGCATCAAAAGTAAGAGTATTTCAAAGGGGATCACCTGATAGAGTCAGTGATTACAGTGAGAAAGCCCCCAAGGAGAAGTGACACAGAAGGGAACAGAAGTGATGTTTTTCAGTCTAGAATTCTCCTCCTACCTTTGCCAAATCATGAAGATGTTTGCCAAAGGAAAAAACGAATAGAAAGAAAGCAAGAGAAAGGAAAACAAACAATTTGAATTAAAAAGCACTTCAAACTGGCATGGTGAACCTCAATGACTTTGTGTTATTTTTCCAGCAGTGAAAATTGAATGTATGCCAAGTTACCTACCCTCTAGCACCAAGTCCCCCTTGTGGTCAAGTTGCTCATAGCGAAGAGGCAAAAACAAAGCTAGCTCTCACTGTTTGCAACCCAATTTCAGCAGAAAGGTATTTGATAAATTTCAACATCTTTTCTAGATTAAATGTTATAATAAAATAAGAAGTAGGAAGACCTGGATATTCCATATACATGGTGGTTTTCTCTCTTCTGGTTGTCTTTAGAAAACTGTTCACCTGTGGTATTCTGGGTTTTATTTACTTGTTATGTTGGCCATAAGATGTATACTTTTGATCTGAAATATCTAGCCTTCCAATCTAGGAGATTTAAAAAAATGTAACTTAGATAATTTCTTCTTCACTATTTTCTCTGATCTTCCTTACTGGAGTTCCTATAGTGGGATGTTGGAGCTCATTATTTGGTATTAAGATTTTCTTCTTTTGTCTCTGTATTGACTATCTGTTTGTGTTGTTTTTATTTTAATTTCCTGGTTATATTTTAATTTTATATCCCAAATATTCTTCAAAGTTTTTTATTACCATACTTTTAATTTCCCAGGAGCTCTTTTTTATTCTCCAGTTGCTCTGGCTTACTTTGAAGCAAACAATAACATATAAAACACCATACTCTTATTTCTAGGATGTTCTATTTTCTCCTATCCCACTGAGGATTTTTTTATAAGTTTTATAATAGTTGGCTTCTTTTATTATGTCTACTTTCTTCAAGTTCCTTTTTTTCTTTTCTTTTATTTATTTAGTCTGCTTTGTGAGAAGCTTTCATTAGATGTCTTTCTTTTACTTGGAATCGTCTCTTTCCTTTGCCAATGGTTATTTATTTATTTATCTTTGGTCTGAGGAATACTTCTTGTTTCTATTAAACAACTCTTTATATATTAAAGTGATTATCCCTTTGCTTAGTGTGGCCCTCATATTCCTACCAATTAATCACTTACCTTACTTGAACATCTGTATAGAAAGTTTTAATTGCTGTTTGGTTAAATAAGGTGTTTGTTTTATTTTGGAGTTTAAAGTAGCAAGCCTTCCATAATGCAAGGTGGTATTTTATCAAATGTATGTTTTTCTAAAAACTTTATTGGGTTCTTTTTTCTTTTTTTACTTTTATATTATTACTCCATCTAAAATTAGTTTCTTCATAAAAAGTGAGATAAAGATTCCCCTTCATTTTTCCCCAAATATCTAAGCACATATTCTAACATGATTTATTGAGAAATTCACTGATTTGAAATTTCAGTGGTATCACCTAGGATTGCATTTAGCTGAATATCTTAGAAACCTGAGAAAAGTTACTCAATGAAATACATATATTTCCACATAAGTAATGAAATACAATATTCCAATGAAATACATATATTTCCACCTAAGTAAACCCAGTGCAATAGGTTTCACTATGTCATTAATATGCCAATTTCTCTCTAGCCTTCTGTTCCTTAAATCTTTATTTTCATGTTGTAAGAAGGCTGCTCAGTTCCTCATCTAAAATCTTCATATTCAGACAAGAAAGATGAAGACAGGGAAGAAAAAGAATAAGAAAAGGAGGAGAAGAAAGAAAAGGAAGTGGAGGAAGTTGTAAGGAGGAGAAATAAGCAGTGTCCTTAACAGGAAAGAAACATTCCCCAAATTCTCAGTAGACATCTATTAACATCTTCTTGGCCATACTGTATGTTGCTGCACAAAAATTATTCATAACATAATAATTTTCAAAGCTAGACTTTGCTACCCTGAGAAAATATCAGGCTTCCATTAGTAAAAGAGAAATGGAGAATGGTTGTTAGATACATAGCTAACAGTTGGATGCTAAATTATTACATGTACACTTGATGAATTACCTACTGCATTTGGACACATATAATAATACACAATATTTTATAAAACTATTAGAGCATATAGGATTAATTAGTTATATGAACATTAAAATGAAGAAAATTAATAAGCAAGGCAACTTTTAACTACTGAGAAAACAAAGAACCATACAAAAATTCAAGCAACCACAGTTTTCTCAGCAATACACCTTGATCATCATAATATAAACACTGGAAGTCAAGAGAATATATTTTAAACACAGCCAGTTAAGAGTCCCATTTGTCCATTCTTGCTCATCTCTGGGGCCCAAGAACCACCATGAGGAGACTAAGTAATATCACAATCTGGGTTTGAGTGAGTATCATGTCAATTAGGACAACTCTCCATCTTAATTTTTCTCTACAGTATCCTAACAAGTGGTTACTTGACTTCTGCTTGAACACATTCTTTCACAGGGAGCTCACTAGTCTTCTGGACAGTCTGCTCAAACTTTGGACCACCCTAATCACTGCTGATTCATCCCCTATTATCAGGTTAAGGGACCTACTTTAACTTTAATTCATTCATTCTTTTTTACTCCCTAATGTCCTATGGAACATATCCAATCCCTCTTTGCAGGAGATATAGAAATCAGCTATTTGGATATTATTGTCAAGCTACCCATTCATTATCCCTCTCATGTTAAATTCTTCTTTGGGTCCTCCAACTGTTTTTAAATGATATGGTCTTATATTCCAGTGACATTTTACACACCTTATTTTAAATGTGTTTCATCCAGTTGATGTCCCTTTTAAAATGTGGCATCATAAATCAACATGACTGCCAGAGGGAAAAAATATGAAAAACAAGGTTTCCAAATATCACATCATATTAGGACATGCCTTGCTATATGATTATCTTCTTTTTGTGGCCTTTTGAGGACTTGTTGGCAAAATAGATGATTCTTGGACTTTATAAAAACTTATGGGAAACTATGTATACCATCCCCTAGAAAACCTTTACCAAACACATGTCCCCATTCACTACCCACAATAATAAAAAAGTTCCAAAGTCTAAGCACGAAGTAAGAGAGAATGGAATCTATTCTAATACCCCTTCCTAGTCACAAGAAGATGTTCCAATTTGCTGAATTCAAACAGCCAGAAGCTGTTTCTGATCTGCAGTCTTTGTCAGTATTCCTTTTCTTCAGATCTACTCATTCCTCTTCTTTATACTCATTTAGAGCACACTAATGGAAGTACCCTGCCACGTGGCTTTCCTCTTTGCCACTCTTCCTCAGAAAATGTGATTAAAGAACTTGAAGTGGGCTGTTTTATGCACAAATATTCAGACAGTCTCTTAGCAATAAATGGCTGTCGCTTCTATTATCTGTCTGGCTCTGAGTTCTATTATCTGTTGTGAATTGGTGCAGGGCTCTGTAAAACAGTTTTTAGGCAGCCTCATTACTCCCTTCCACACCTTCTGCTCCATCTGAGAGTGCTGCTGCTGTGATTGCTGGGTAATGTTTGCCATTAGACAAGGCACATAAAAGAATCAAGCTATGACTAATTCACTTGATGGCTGTGTGCCCTGTGTTATGCTCATTAACACCTCTCTACTCCATTATTAAAGAGAATCACAGAGCAGACCTCAGCAGGCTCACATTTATACTATAGGCTGCCTTATTTTTCCATCTGAGTCACATTTTTATCATCAAATTGTCCTGTGCACCTTACCTCTATCCCAGGTCTATTCCTTGCTGTTACACTTACCTAAGTCTTTCGTTCAATCATGGGATAAATGCTTATGAAAGTCTGTTGCTAAGAGAGGCTGTTAGGCTGTCTGGAAATTGGGGTTTTGGCCCTCTTAAAAATCACCAAATCAGATTTAAGCTGAAAAGTCATGAAGAGATGCCCTTACTGGAAGTTCAAAGAGAAGACAATGATAACAACACCTTAAAACATTTGCTAAATATATTAAAGTATATCCAGTTATTTTGTAACCATTATTTCATTTGAGGTTTACAGTAACGCTACACAGCAGGCTGCTACATAAACAATACTCTACTATTAAATTCAGCACTAGACTTCTAACTCAGAGGAAGTATTTACATAAAGGACAAATATCCTACTTAAAATGTTGGACAAGATATAAAGCAATAGTATTATTTATGTTTGGCTTTCTTAAGTTTCATAGTCAAAATAATAGCAATAACAGAGAGAGAAAGAAAGGATATTTTCCTTAGTACTGACTCACAAGCTATGATCTAAGCCTGTGTGAACATCAAATTTACCTGCCCTGATCATTAACTTCAACTGAATCATCCTATGTCCATTGGACTTTGAGGCCCTTATGGTAATCATGACTATTTCTTATGAATATTTAGGTATTTTCTACTTCTGAGTACATGAAAGGTTGTCCTAATTCACCTCTTGAAGTTGGGAATGGCCCTGTGATTTCACTTAGCCATAAAATGTGAGTGGAAGCATTTAAATGTAGATGCATGAATCTCTAGTTTGGCTCGGTTCCTGCCACAGTAATTGTAGAAGCATGTATGTATAATATCTAAGCAATCTAAGATACTGAGTCAGTACATGGGGTAAGGGGTACAGTTGCCCTAGAAAGACATCTAGACTTTGCAATAGAATCAGAATGAGCACTAAATAAAATGTTGCTATGAAAAATTACTGAGATGTTGGCATTATAATACTTGTTACTACAGCATAACCTAGTCTGTACAGGCTGATATAGTCTTTGTTTATTCTAGATGTATTATAAAATTGAGCTATTTTTAGAAAAAAAAAAGTTACAGCCTATCCAAATGAAAAATCATATCACTAAACTTAAAAGTCAAAAGTTAAAATTGACTCAAACACCTGAATTGGGCCAGGTGCCATGTAATAGTTGCCAAAGTTTTTCACTACATGAGAACAATTACATGATGAAGACAAGAAAATTCTGAAACCTAGTCCATGTTTTGCTCACTAAACTATGCTTTCTGGTTCATACAAAAGTGCTTTATGAGAAAGCTGAATTTCTGAACTCAAATCTCACCTTTTGGATGGCCTATGAGATATAACTAAAGTTCTCTAAAGTTTCCTTTTTCCATCTTTAAATTGTGTACAAAAGTATTTACCATATTTATGATTTGGAGACTTATATTGAATAAGATAGAAAGGTGCCTACAAGGCATTTGCTGCATAGACCCCTAGCACTCAACCATAGAGCATCAACTTTGTTGAAAGACCCCACCAAGAAACATGCAGGTGATGTTTGTGAATAAGACATATGACCACTTTCCACAATAAGTTGTTGAGAAAGCTTCACAGATGTGAACAGTATTCTCCTTGTTCCAGTGTAATAAACTAGAGTTATACAAATAATGTAAGTTTTTAAGTGATAGATCTGATTTGAACTAGTATACTGAGACAGAGAGAAAATGATAATTGGATCACATAAACAAAACAAGAGTGGAGTAAGTAAACTTGAGAAGAGGAGGAATGATGCTAGACTTTGAAACAACTAAAATCAGGAACTTTAACATTACCACACCTTTCTCTCTTTCTACATCTTTTTCATTTTTTATTTTTTCCCTTCTATGTATTGCTTTCTTTTCTTTTTACTGCAAACTGGCTTATTCCAGATAATAGAGAACTTGGATGAGAAAGTTCTTAAATTTTACACCAGAAGAGAAAGGCTAGTTCTCTTTCTCAGTTAAATTTCAAGGAATCCTGGAAAGAATTTTGATTGCCTAGTCTATCTTTAAACCAATAATTTATTTTCAGGAAGGATAAAAACACTGATTTGTCCAACTTGAATAATGTCATCCACAGAACAATAAACCATTGCCAAGGATGGAATCAAGTTTGTAGAAAATTTTGGTAGACCCAAATAAAACCATTTAGTTGGGATAGAAAACTAAAGGAATAAAGAGTATAAATAGATGCCCTTTTTTAGGTGGTACTCTATGGTAAATCATTAGGAAAATTGATAAGAAAAAAATTCAACATTCTGGTGAGAAAGTGAGAACCAATTATCTCTATTATGGGGCCAGTGACAGAATTTAAAAATTCTATTAGCAGAAAAAAAAAAAAAACATTTTACCACAAAGACTTTTGCATCAGAATGTTTATTGCAGTTCAATTCACAATTGCCAGGATGTGGAAGCAACCTCGTGCCCATCAACCCATGAATGGATTAACAAACTATGGTATATGTATACCATGGAGTACCATTCGGCCATAAAAAAGATGGAGACTTTACATCTTTTGTGTTACCTGGATGGAGTTGAAATACATTTTTCTTAGTAAATTACTACAGGAATGGAAAAATAAGTATCCAAAGTACTCATTACTAATATGAAACCAATATATAAACAACTGCATGCCCACACAAAAGTATATCCTAGTGAAGGGAAGAGGAAATGGGAAGGGGGAGAATGGGGGGTGACTGGCAGATTCTCACCTAATGCATGCAATACGATAATATTCAGTATGCCCCTTCAAAGAAGGGCTCAACTACAACTTCAACTTTAGAAACAAAAACAAGATAAGCTAAACATTTGTACCCTCATATTAATCTGAAATTTAATAGACAAAGAACTATCAAGCCTAGTGAAAAATATCATTCAGGAATGAAAGATGTTCTCAGACAGAAAACATTAAGGAGATTTGTAAATAGAAGCCATATTAACCATATTTATTAAATCATATTTATTAGCCATAACAGAATGGCTAATAAAGTTTTCTAATCAGAAAAGAAATATTAAAGAAAGAATCTTTGAACATCAGAAATAAAAAGTTAATGTTAAAATTAGACTTTTCTTTTCATCTTTGGCTTTCTTAACTATGTTTTATGATTGAAGAAAACATTATAATACTGTCTAATGTGGATCTAAATGTATACAGAGGAAATATTTAAGAAAATATAAATGGACAAGGGCTAAGAAATGTAAAGGGAGGTAAGGTTGATATACTTCATTTTCACCATTAAAATCATGATACAGTGATAAGTTATATATTATAATAAAAAACCTACAGTAACTAAAATAGTCATAAAAAGACATAACACCTGAAAGGATGAGAAAAGTCAAAATGGAATTCTAAACAATGTTTAAGCAACCCACTGAATGAAAAGGAAAATTAAAAAAAAAAAAAAAAAGAAATGAAAGCTAAAATAAATAAAAATTAAAAAGGTAAACTTAAGCTTAAATGATCAGAAATTTCATTAAATATAAATGGCCTAAATACATCAATTAAAAAATAAAAACAAATTGACAGAGGAGAAAAGAAGAATAAAGTGGGATGAGTCACTTGACCTGATAGTAAGACTTACTATATACCAACAGTAATCAAGACAGTGTGGTATTTGGTTCCTAACTCAATGGAACAGGATAAGGAACCCAAAAACAGATTCCCACAAATATGCCTAACAAACTTTTGATAAAGGTGAAAAATCAATTCAATGAAGGAATGATAGCATTTTTAATAAATGGTTCTAGAGTAATGGGACATATACAGACAAAAAGTGAACCTCATCCCAATACTCAAGTCTTATTCAAAAATTAACTCAACATGGATTATGAACTTAAATGTAGAATGCTAGGCTAGAAAAAATTATAAATAAATATGGA
Organism: Loris lydekkerianus; assembly: GCA_963574355.1. Classification (NCBI taxonomy): domain Eukaryota; kingdom Metazoa; phylum Chordata; class Mammalia; order Primates; family Lorisidae; genus Loris; species Loris lydekkerianus. The sequence goes on along the minus strand of CAUYPK010153882.1, from coordinate 5,189 downwards.
ATATTTTAGGCTAGGCAAAGAATTTTTAGAATGGACACTAACAGCATGATCTTAGAAACATATAAGTAAATAAGTGGATTTTACCACAATTACAGAGTTTCTATCCACAAATGATTCTATTAAGGGGAGAAAGGGAATGATAACTGGGAAAATATAGGTAAACTATATTTATATATGGACAAACTATATATAACATTGTACTATTATCCAGAGTATATAAAAATTCTCAGAAGTCAACAGTAAAACTAGCACATGAAAAAAAGTCCATCATCATTAACCATTAGAGAAATACAAACTAATACCATGATGAGATACCAATATGCATCCACTGGAATAGCTAAAATAAAGTGACAATATCAAATGTTAGTGAGGATGCAGAGAAACTGAATAATCCAAACATTGCTCTGAGAATGCAAAAGAGTACAGCCATTCTGGAAAACGGTTTGGCTACTTTTTAAATACTAAATAAACAACCATTCTATGATCCAGCAATTACACTCTAGGCATTTGTTCCAAAGAAATGAAGACCTGTGTTCACATAAAAACCTATTCACATAGGTTTATGGCATTTTACTACTTCTGCTATTCACTAAGTACCACAAATTGGGTGACTTAAACAACAGAAAATACTGTCTCACAGTTTGGAGACTGGAAGTCCAAGATCAAGGTATCAACAGTGTTGCTTTCTTCCGAGGACTGAGAAAATGTAATCCACCCCCCTGACCTACCTTCTGGTGGTGTGCCAGTAGTTGGTGCACCCTGGCTTGTAGAAGCATCATTCCAGCCTTTGACTTCATTTCCACACAGTGCTCTCCCTGTGTGCATGACACCAATCATACTGAATTAGGGCTTGCTTTAATGACTTCGTTTTATTTGATTACCTGTGTAAAGACCTTATTTGAAACCACATTCTGAGATACTGAGCGTTAAGACTTCAACACATATATTCAAAGGGTATTCTTGAATTTTATCCATAGGCAGCACCTTTATTTGTAATATCCCATAACTGGAAATAGCCCAGATATCTTTCAATAGGTGAGTGTTTAAACAAAGTATGATATGTGGCATATCCAATACCACAGAATATTATTCAATAATAAAAAGCAAAAGTTATTAATACAATCAATAACCTGGGTGGATTTCCAGAAAATTATGTTTAGTAGAAAAAGCCAACCCCAAAAGGCTATAAGAGGGCATACAACCTGTGGCCCACGGACTGCATGCAAATTATTTGAGAACTGTTTCTCTTATCTGTAGAGTCAGGTATCATGAAAAGTAAGTGCAGACATATTTTATTTTTATTTTTACTTTTTTGCTCAATAGCTGTCATTAGTATTTGTGTATTTACATATTTACTATGTGACCTAAGGCAACTCTTATTCTTCCAATGTGCAGCAGAAAAGAAAAAAGATTGGACACTCCTGAATGTATACTGTATGATTCCAGTAATATAATATTCTTGAAAAGACAAAAGTATATAAATAGAGAACAGATTAGTGCTCACCATGTGGTAACAAGAGGATGGCATAGGAATAAAAGGGTAGAACTAAATGGGCAACACAAAGGATCCTTCTTGTGGTGATATGTTCCATACCTTGATGGTATCAAAGTTAGTATCCAGGATGTGACGTTGTACTATAGTTTTACAAGATGTTAATCTAGGTAGAATCTACATAATGAGTACATGAGAGCTCTCTATATTATTTCTTGCAACTGCACATCAATGTGAAATTATCTTAAAACAAATGACACTAAAATAATTTTTTTAATTTCATGATATTAGTGGGTACACCTGTTTTGTTTATGTACTTTGATTTTTGCACAAATTGAGTCTTAACTATGTCCCTCACCCAGACAGTGTGCACTGTTACCAAATAGATATGAATTCACCAATCCCCTCCTCCCCCATTCTCAGCTTGATTTTTACTGAGATTTACTTGATATGTGTACTTAAGTGTTCATTGATCAGATCCAACCTGGTATTGAGTACATGTGTTTGTTTTTTTCATTCTTGTGCTGTTTCGCTTAAAAGAATGCTCTTCAGTTCCATCCAGGTTTTCCAAAAAGAAACTAGAATGCCATTTTTCTTTAGTACTTTATATTATGCATATACTACACTTTATTAATCCATTCCTGTATTGGTGAGCACTAGGGTTGTTTCAATGTCTTTGTGACTATGAATTGTGCTGCTATAAACATTAAAGTTCAGATGTCCTTTTTATAAAATGACCTTTTTCTCCTTTGAGTATATACCCAGCAGTGGTATCAAGTGGTAGGTCTACTTTAAGTTCTTTGAGATATCTCTATACCATTTTCATAGAGGTTGTACTATTAGTTTGCAGTCTTACCAAAAGTGTGTAAGAGTTCCTTTCTCTCTACATCCACACCAGCATCTATTGTTTTGGGATTTTTAATATGAGCCATTCCCATTGGAATTAGGTGATATCTCATGATTTTGATTTGCATTTCCCTAATGATTAGAGATGTTGAACATTTTTTCATGAGTTTGTTAGGCATGAAGATATAAAATCTTCATTTGAAATAAAAATTTTAAGCAAATAACGTATTTTTATTTAAAAAGTTTGTACTATGTTTCTCAGATTACAATCCTCATATTTGATAAAAGTCAAAGACTTGAAAAATACAGAATACAGAATAGTAGATGAAGGAATTAAATTAAAATTACAGAATAGATGGAGGAACATTAAAATATCACTCAAAATTTAATGTAAAGGTTGAACTATTATTTCTAAATAGTAAGGATGTTATAATATGTATGTAACCTAGATAACATCTGGGATCACCTTGTCCCTTAAAACATAGATAAACACATCCTCACTCCTAAATCTCTTTCACAGTCAGATGGAAGTTGAAACAGTCTCCTCTAGCTTTCTGTTTGCACCTGGAGGTAAGAGCAGAGAGTGCTCATACCTCACAGACAAATGTGTTTCTGAAATCCAGTTTGGTTGAATCACCTATTCTGTTCATGGCATGTCCAGTGCTATTGCAACCCATCCCCCCCTCCCCCCCAGAACTCTTCTCTTTTGATGTGGGTGCATAGTGTGTTTTAATGACATCAAAGGAAGGCTGAGGAGAGCACTATATCACATCTATAACATTAGAGCCAAACTGAACACCAGGCTTCTTCATTCTACGAAGCCCTTTAATTCTCCTGCAGCGACATATTGTCACTGTCCAGTGTTCTTCCAAGCCTTGTGCAGTTTTCTAACATCTCGTTTTCACGCTACCCTTTCACTTTCTCTCCACTTTACCAAATTTCTGCTATGGTTCATTCAAAGATGTTTAGACTTCTCTTTTGTTTTCTTGACTTTCGGTGGCCCAGGACCTTTGTATTATTTTCCCACTAGGCAGATATGACGATTTTTTTTAAAAACGAAGATCTTTTCTTCCCTAAGATCAATTCTCGTGCCATTTTTTTTTTTAATTTTTATTAAATCATAGCTGTGTACATTGATATGATCATGGGGCATCATACACTAGCTTCATAAACCGTTTGACACATTTTCATCACACTGATTGACATAGCCTTCCTGGCATTTTTTTAGTTATTGTGCTAAGACATTTACACTCTACATTTACTAAGTTTCACATATATCCTTGTAAGATGCACTGCATATGTGATCTTACCTGTCCCCCTACCTCTATCCATCTCCCCTCTCCCTCCCCTCCCTTTCCCTCTTCCCCCTATTCTTAGGTTGTAAATGGGTTATAGCTTTCATGTGAAAGCCCTAAATTAGTTTCATAGTAGGAGTGAGTACATTGGGTATTTTTTCTTCCATTCTTGAGATACTTTCTTGGGCCATTTATTAAGAACATCCATTTATTCCCCTTGTCACACACTTGTTAGGAAAGAATATGCTCTCACTGGCTACAGCAGCCCACGTGTCAAGGGACGTATGTGGAGACCAGAGGTTTTTGCTAGCTCAGTCTTTGGCTTCTGTAACTTGTTTCTCATGTTGTCCTCTTCAAAAATGTTCACATTTGAGAAAATGAAGCCTTCTCCACAATCATTACATTAAAAAATAATAATATTAATAAGTAAGGATATATGTGACAGTCACTCACTTTTCTTTCTTGTTAACTAAGAGATAACAGTGTTACATGAGCAGTAATGTGCCAGATATCAAAGAATCAGTAACAATGGGTGTCTGGGGGTGGATTGTGTGTTCCCTACCGCCATCAGAATTCATGTGTTGAAGTCCTAAGGCTTGTTACCTCTGAACATGACTGTGTTTGGAGATAAAGTCCCTAAAAGGGTAATTAAGTTAAAATGAAGTCTTTAGGGTGGATCCTAATCCAATCTGACTGGTGTCCTTATAAGAAAAAATTAGGTCATGGCCATACATAAAGAAATGACTGTCATAGGAGAGATGGGGAGAAGATGGCCATCTATACCCCAGAAGAGAGGTCTCAGAGGAAGCCAACCTTACAGACATCTTGATCTTACACTTCTAGCATCCAGAATTATAAGACCCATCTGTGATACTTTGTTATGACAGTCTTAGCAAACTAATAAAATGGGTCTCATCAATCATAGCGATTTGTTTTTACTTGCATATTATCCAGTTATGAGACAGTTATTACCCAGGAAAATGAGACATAAGGAGAAGCCGTTTAGGTCTTTTTAAAGAATCTCTTCTGTTGTGCTTTAGACATTATTCCATGCAAACACAATGCTGGAAATTGTAGCAGACACTCTGAAAACATGAAAGAGAAAATAAGCCCCAAGGACACAGACCCTAAGCTTTGACATTCATGAGTTACTACTGGTCTACCCAGAACTGCTAATCTCTGGATATTTTGTTTTGTAAAATTTTTTCGTCTTTTTGTTGTTGTTGTTGTTGGGGATTCATTGAGGGTACAATAAGCCAGGTTACACTGATTGCATTTGTTAGGTAAAGTCCCTCTTGCAATCATGTCTTGCCCCCAGAAGGTGTGGCACACATCAAGGCCCCACCCCTCTCCCTCCTTCCCTCTCTCTGCTTTTCCTTCCCCCCTATGATCTTAATTGTCATTAATTGTCCTCATATCAAAATTGAGTACATAGGATTCATGCTTCTCCTTTCTTGTGATGCTTTACTAAGAATAATGTCTTCCACTTCCATCCAGGTTAATAAGAAGGATGTAAAGTCTCAATTTTTTTAATAGCTGAATAGTATTCCATGGTA
>CAUYPK010153881.1:0-17191 GCA_963574355.1 Loris lydekkerianus | reverse complement strand
AAAAATGGAGACTTTACATCCTTCGTATTAACCTGGATGGAAGTGGAAGACATTATTCTTAGTAAAGCATCACAAGAATGGAGAAGCATGAATCCTATGTACTCAATTTTGATATGAGGACAATTAATGACAATTAAGGTTGGGAGGGAGGAAAAGCAGAAAGAGGGATGGAGAGAGGGGGGTGGGGCCTTGGCGTGTGTCACACTTTCTGGGGGCAAGACATGACTGCAAGAGGGACTTTACCTAACAATTGCAATCAGTGTAACCTGGCTTATTGTACCCTCAATGAATCCCCAACAATTAAAAAAAAAAAAAAAATACGTTACTGGGATCTGATCAAACTAAAAAGCTTTGGCACAGCCAAGACCACAGTAAGTAAAGCAAACAGACAACCTTCAGAATGGGAGAAGGTTTTTGCAGGTTATGCTTCCAACAAAGGTCTGATAAATGGAATCCAGAGACAACTCAAACAAATCAATAAGAAAAGAACAAATAACTCCATTTCTATGCGGGCAAAGGACTTAAACAGGAACTTCTTTAAGAAGACAAGCACATGGCCTATAAACACATGAAAAAACACTCATCATCTTCAATCATCAGATAAATGCAAATCAAAACCACTTTGAGATATCATCTAACTACTCCAGTAACATTAGCCCACATCACAAAGTCCCAAAACTACAAATGTTGGCCTGGATACAGAGAGAAGGAAACAGTTCTACAGTGCTGGTAGGAATGCAAGCTAATACAACCTTTTTGGAAAGAAGTTTTGGGAATATTCAAGGAACTAAAAGTAGACATAGGCTCGGTGCCTATAGCTCAGCGGCTAGGATGTCAGCCACATGCACTGGAGCTGGTGAGTTCGAAATCAGCCCAGGTCTGCCAAAGAACAATGACAATTACAACAACAACAACAACAACAAAATAGCTGGGTGTTGTGGCGGGTGCCTGCAGTCTTAACCACTTAGGAGGCTGAGGCAAGAGAATTGCTTAAGCCCAAGATTTTCATGTTGCTGGGAGCTGTGAAACCACAGCACTACACTGAGAGCGACATACTAAGACTCTGTCTCAAAAATAAATGAATAATTAAATAAATAATAAAAGTAGACCTACGATTTGATCCTGAAATTCCTCTACTAGGAGATCAAAAATCATTTTACAACAAAGACATTTTCACCCAAATGTTTATTATAGCCCAATTCATAATTGCCAAGACATGGAAACCGCCCAAGTACCCACTGACTCACGAATGTATTAACAAATGTTAGTATATGTACACCATGGAATACTATACAGCCATTAAAAAAGATGGAGACTTCACATCTTTTACGTTTACCTGGATGGAGCTGGAACATATTCTTCCTAGTAAAGTATCTCAAGAATGGAAAATAAAGTATCCAATGTACTCAATACTAGTAGAATTCAATATATAACCACCTATGCATTCATACAAATGGTAAAACATAACTATAGTCCAGAAAGTAGAAAGGAAGAGGAGAAAGAGGGAAAGTGGATGGGGGAAAGAGGGGAAGGAAGGAGGGAGGTAGGAGGAGGGATAGTATTTGTTGTTGGGAAACAAATTTCAAAACTATTAAGAAAAGAATATAAATGTGATGAATGTGTTAATCAGTTCAATGTAAGCATTTCACATTGTATATCAAATCAGTACGTCGAACCTCATAAATGCATCTCTGTACAGTCATGATTCAATAAAAAATAAATAAAATAATAAAAAATGAAAGTCGGGCAGTGCCTGTCACTCAAAGGAGTAGGGCGCTGGCCCCATATATTAGAAGTGGCCGGTTCAAACCCAGCCCCGGCCAAAAACTGTAAAAATAAAAATAAAAATAAAAGTCATTGGGGACTATTGGGCTAGAATGGATATATTTTGTATGTGAGAAGGAATAAGTTATCGATAGCCAGTGCCAACCATACTAGGCATCAGAATCACTATGCATTTTTCAGCACCTTCCTTTTTTCACATAACAGTATATTCTAGAGATGACTACATTGCAGTGCACAGAAAAGATCCCATTACACCTTATATCTGCCTAGAACCCTATGAGGTAGATTCCCTTCAGGATTTTTTATGTCTCTTACTGGTTTATATCTGTCATGTTTCCAGTCTTCGGGTTTTCAAGCTTTGTATTTGGGTAAAGAAAGCATTTTAATAAATACTTACAATCAAATTGACAAAAGCAATCTGCAATGCATTCAATATTAATAAAATGCATTCTTTGTTCAATTTTATGGAGAAACAAAGTGGATAAAAATTTAATTCATAATGTGTGTGCTTCTGTTTCATTTCACTTTATCACTCCCATAAAAACAAATCCAGCATAACTACAATATAGGAAGAATATGGAACCAGTCTCAGTATTGGATATCCCAGGACATTACAGCTACAAAAAGTGACTATAATGAGATGAACTATTCCAGAAAATCTGACAGCTTCTTGCAGTCAAGATCGTAACTTCCCTCCTCCTCTCTACTTCCCTTTATTGAAGCGCCAGAACTGAAAAGTCACAGCTGTAAACCTGAATCTGGCCACCAGATGACATCCGTGGCTTTTCCTTTGTTTTGAGACAATCCTATGGATTTCCCACTTATACGTGTTTAATCTCCTTTTATACTGTGAAGGAATGTGAACCTGAAATAGGCATTCATTCTTAATGGATCAGGAGTAGTTAATTATGCCTTAATTTCAATACTACCAAAGCAGCCATCTGCTTGACTAGAAGTTACACAAGTACTCTAAATTCTTGAAAAGCCACAACTTTGACTCAGTGCCTGTTGCTCAATGGTTAGGGCATTGGCCACATACACTGGAGCTGGCAGGTTCAAACCCGGCCCCGGCCTGCTAAACTACAAGAATAAAAATTACCCTGGTGTTGGGGAAGGCGCCTGTAGTCCCAGCTACCTCGGACCTGAGGGAAGAGAATTGCTTAAGAGGTTGCTGTAAGTGCTGACACCACAGAACTCTACTGAGGGCGACATAATGACACTCTGTCTCAAAAAAACAAACAAAAGGCTGAGCGCCTACAGCTCAACTGCTGGGGAACCAGCTACATACACTGGAGCTGGCGGGTTGTAATCTAGCCCAGGCTTGCCAAACAACAATGGGAACTACAACCAAAGAACAGTCAGGTGCTGTAGCGGGTGCCTGTAGTCCCAGCTACTTGGGAGACTGAGGCAATAGAATCACTAAAGCCCAAGAGTTTGTGGTTGCTGGGAGCTGTGACACCACCGCACTCTATCGAGGGCGACATACTAAAATTCTGCCTCAAAAAAAAAAAAGAAAAAACACAACTTTTTTGAAAGGTTTAAATGATGGCACTATGAGTGGATGTTGCAGCAGGAGTAGAGAAGTTTAGGTCAACTTTATTGAAAGGGGAGATGACTGACCTGGGCAGTGCAAAGATGGCATCTGAACCCCAGAGGCAGATAGAGAGCACTTTTATATGCGAAGGCTTTTACAGGGGGCGAGAGAATTCCAGAGCTTACCTTTAAAGTAAGGGTCTTGTGGCATAAACTCAGGAGGTAGACTAGCCAGATCCTTTGTCTTTCTTCTACGAAGAAAAACAAGAAACAGGTGGGGAAAAGGACTTGTGTGAGTTTGCATTAGGCCCCCGAATATTTTTAACTTAGAAACAGACAAGTTCTCCTCCTTGATATCAGCCAATCTTGACTTACTCGTATTAACCATTCACAGCTATATTGACCAATAAGAACTCTGCTGCCTTAACCAATCAGAACTAAGAAAGTTTCAAAACCTAATTTGCATAAACAGCCCAGAAATCTGGACAGAAACTTTGGCTTTACAACTCAGGCTTCATGTTTTCTGTGTAATGTGCCTGGTTTTACCTGTGATTGCATCATGTGTACAGTAATAAAGTTTCTTTCCTCCACATTGCTTTTGAGAAAACTTTTCTCAACATTTACCAGTTTTGCAGAGAGAATCATTCAGAAAGTAGGTTAATAAACTAGGTTTAAAGGGAACTATCATTTTTTTGGTGGACATACACACTTGTACTTCTTTACAGAGGTTAAAACGGAGGTACAGGTTCAGTGCCTGTAGCTCAGTAGCTAGGGCACCAGCCACATCCAGTGGAGCTGGCAGGTTCAAATCCAGCCAGGGCCTGCCAAACAACAATGACAACTGCCTTTCTCCCTTCCCCCTATTCTTAGGTTGTAACTGGGTTATAGCTTTCATGTGAAAGCCCTAAATTAGTTTCATAGTAGGGCTGAGTACACTGGGTACTTTTTCTTCCATTCCAAAAAATGGCCGGGTTTTATGGCAGGTGCCTCTGGTCCCAGCTACTTGGGAAGCTGAGGGAAGATAATCGCTCAAGCCCAGGAATTTGAGGTTGCTATGAGTTGTGACGCCACAGCACTCTACCCATGGCAAGTGATACTTGGTCTCAAAAAGGGGCAGGACACAAATATAAGAGGGTCCTTAGCTAACAAAAGTAATCAATGTAACCTGGTTCTATGTACCCTCGATGAATCCCCAACAATAAAACATTAAAAATTTAAAAAACGGAGGTATGATGATTGCCGATCACCCCTCCCTTCAGAAGCCTGAATTGCAGCTAGAAAATCAATGAGCAAGACAGTAGGAGCGAGTTTCCTACAGAGCTTTGTGGTACTTTGTTTGGAAACAAAGTCATTTGCAGTGCCTGATAGCTTCTAGACAGTTCAGTTGCTTACTGTGCTAAAGAGAAAGCTTTATGTGATAGCAATAAAACAATCATTTTTATTTTTATGCTGTGAGATCCATGGATAAATATCAACACACATATAATTTTGTAGCCCACTTTTGCCTTTATAATGAACTTGGATGTAGATAGAGTCCTGTAATAACATATTTAATGATTTAACTATAAAATGTTAATATTTTAAAATAAACCCGTGGTTTCATCACAGGATGCCCTAAACTTTTTCCCCCAACACCTTGTAATTATTCAGTTCCCTGACCATGGTTCAGTGCAATTACTATTACAGAGATTAGTATACTTAATACTCACTCTTATATATGCAAATAGCCTTCTAAATTTTTCATTACAAGTTCCTGAAGTCCTTTCAAAACACTAGAAACTATAAAAATTTTTCTTAACATTGCCAATCCAAAATACAATTAGTACTTTATATACCTAGGAAAGTTCTTGTTTCTACACCCTTCAGAAAACTATTAATAGCAATATTCGATAGGCAAATATTATCCCTCAACACTGTCTTCATTGTTGTCCTCAAGGTTGCCTACCTAGAGGTCCATCTTACAGATGTTAACACTCAACTTTCACAACACAAAGTTATTCAAAGTCTTCTGATAGTCTCTATTGTTATGTAGGGAAGAAGGTACAAAGGTAGCCATGCAAGTAGAGGTGGTGCCTGAGGATAGAGAGTGGGAATCAAACATAATGCAGAAAAGAAACCACAATATCAGGTGTTTATGGTTAGAGAATTTTCCCTGACTGGGAACCCTGAAATACAAAGCTCCTGATGACTTAACTGTCCTGGAGCTCATTACCATCTAATTGGCATTATACTTGTGCCCCCAGGAAGATTTTCATAAGGGATTCTGCCAAGACGCATGCATAGACGCATGCATATATAACCAAAACTTATTATATAACCTCAACACCTCAGTCACCAAAAGGCAGGAAACAGCAACCAATCCTATCCAGGAGACAGGCAGAACAAATTAGTGAACATGTAGGTTGAACTGTGGGTACTAAGCCTTCCAACTCTTTTCCATTCATGAAGAATGATCCATCTCTCCCTCTGAGAAGTACTTTAACTTTCCAATAATATCTGGGTGTGTGTGGCTCAGCATCTGTAGCACTGTGGTTACAGTGCCAGCCACATACACCGAGGATGGCAGGTTCAGTCCAGGCCCGGGCCAGCTGAACAAGAACATCTGCAACAAAACATAGCCAGACATTGTGGCGGGCACCTGTAGTCCCAGCTACTTGGGAGGCTGAGGCAAGAGAATGGCTTAACCCCAAGAGTTGGAGGTTGCTGTGAGCTGCGATGCCACAGCACTCTCTCAAGGGTGACATAGTAAGACTCTCAAAAAAAAAAAAAAGCTGGCTGTGTGAGATTGCTTTGAACATGTGATCACTCCATCATCAGCCCAACTCAATGCCAGTACATTCCTAACAATGGGAACGAAGGACCGGGAAACAGAAAGCACACTAACACTATAATCTCTAGGGGTGTCCAATTGTTTTTTTTCTCTCACATTGAAAAACTAAGAGCTGTCTTAGGTCACATAGTAAATATACAAACACTAACAAAGAGACTACAAAACAAATCAGGTATGTGCATACATTTGTCTTAACTGATACCACAGATAAAAAAATCCCCAGAAAATCAACAGAAGACCTGCGGGCCTCAAGTCCAAAGTGTGGAAAGCATCTTCTCAGGCTCTCTGCCTTGCTGAAGGGTAAATCTCAGGGCACATTTCTGATGACTGTTTACACTGGTGAGGTGAGTGTGTCCTCTCAGGCCCAGCAACAGTCTTGGAAGAATTCTAACACCACAATAACAACACGGTCAATGTACAAGTGTATGTCTAAGTGTAAATGTGTGTGTGTGTGTATGCCAATAAATATATAGCATTTCCCTCTGCTTCCTGAAGTGCTTTCACAGCCTTGTGTCATAATTAGTCTCCTTTCCTAAATTCAGGCTATGAACAAAGTTCAACAAGAAGAGATTTTGAGGAAAGAAACCTTATTCTACAAAATAGTTCACAAACCAGGGTGATACCTCCTTCAATGTAAAATGAAAGTGCAGTTACAGAGAACAAAGTAAAGGTGTGTCTATAATAGAGAAGGTGCCTGGGAAATTATCCACTCACATAGACATAAGCAAGGGAAGGATTCAAACTTGCTTGGCTATGATTGGTTGATGATTGATAAGTTCTGATTGGTTGATGTAGGTAACAGTCTATTGGTTGCTGCAGGCAGTGAGCAGGAACTGGTAGCTGGGATAGTCACAAAGTTAAGCAGATGTGAGGTTTCCAAGTTAATACTTGTGTGACCTCTAATCAGCTAATGACCTTTTGCTTCCAGTTTAAATTAGGCCCAGTTTACCACTCAGATATCATCTTGAGGGATTGGCTCTTTTAAGGCTCAGAAGTAAAGAAAGAGAATTGTCAGAATGGTGGTATTTATGATTAGATCTTACCCACATCCTTACCAAAGTCCTGAAGATAACCTCACAAAAAGTATATTGTTGGTGCAAAGGGTGTGCACCTGTATAGTCCTCCGGTAACCACTACCACACTGACAACCATAAATGTACTGTAAATTGAACTCCACAAGAGAAGTTACGTGAGAAGACACCCAGGGGAGTGAAGAAAGTAATAATGCTTACATCCTGCACAGAGGGAAGGCTCTAGACTGTGATCCCAACTCTGAAGCCACTGCCAAAACTGGAAGATGTCAGAAAAATCACATGAAAGTAGAATTTTATGCAAGTTAAACCTAAATAAACATCTGAGCAGGGTTTATGTAGAAAAGGTTGATGCTTGTAGGAACACATAGCATAGATGACAAGGCTGGAATACAGCTATACCTTTATATAATTCATCTTTATAAAAACCATATGCATTATAGCCTTTGTACAAAGAGTTTGATCATAACTTTGGTACAGCCTAAATCCAGAGCACCACCACATTTTTAACAGCTTTCTCCCACTACGTTGTTAATTTACATACCCTAACATAAAGGCATTTTAAAGGTAGAATTTCATGATTTGTAGTAAAGAAACACAATTGTGCCACCATCGCCATAATCTAGTGTAAAACATTTCCATCCCAGAAACAATTCTGTTGTGCCTGAATACAGGTAAATCGGAACACAGTTGCAGTCCAAACAAACACAGATATGCTTTCTGTCTTTCTGGATCTGCATATACTAAACGTGTTATATAAATTGAATCATACTGTATTTGGTCTCTTGCATCTGGCTTAATTCCTTTCACATAATGTTTTCAAGGTTGATCTGTATTGCAACATGTATCACTACTTCATTTTTTTATTGCTGAATAATACATCACATTTGACTTATCAATTGACAGGTGTTTGGGGGAAAGGGGGCTATGAAAGCTAAAGTGCTCAGTTTCCGCTCAAAACCCTTAACTCTAGGGCAGAATTACTGACAATAATACAGTCCCCAGTCATAAGCCTGTCTGTGGCTTCCCTTGTCAGCCAGCCACTAAGAGAGAAGGAGTGGATACAGCATTTCACACTACCCTGTTCATTTGGCTACAGCCATAAATCTTCTTCACCTGCTTTATACCCACTACATACAAAGTCTGAGTGCCTAATCTCCCTCTGCCAGAATTCCCACTTTTGTGCTGGCACATTTCCACCTGGAAAAGTAAAAAAAAAAAAAAAAAAAACACTTTTTTTTTCTTGTTTCCATCCCAGTCTTTGTCTGAAGAAATCATTCTCAAAAGTACAGGCAGTGCTCAGATGTGGCTTATATTCATCTTTTGTTATTTGTATACCATATATACTCAAGTATAATACGGTATATTGAATATTACAATATAATTACACTAATTTTCCTTTCTTAAAGCTTTTATACATTTTTGTCACCCTCTATATGTATTAACATGTCACTGTATCTTGTGAATTGTGGCTCTCAGCATTATCAACTGTACTTTTTCATCTCTTTAAATTTATTTTAGTGTCAATTCTATTCTCTCAAATATAAAAAATGGCCAATGCTTACTTGTAATGACCAATCATTTAGTGTGTACTTATTTATATGTAGTAAACCTATCTGAATTTATTTATTTAAGAAATATGTCCTCAAAAAGCATAGTTTTGGATTGTGCTTCAATGGGAAATCTGCAAATACTTTTCATGTAACAGAGGAGTGAAGCCCATTGAACTTTATTGGTATAATCCAAGTCTTTGGGCATTTAGATTCAGTTTTGTGTTTAAAAATACAAATTAGATGCCATGGAACTCTACCAAGGAAAACATAGTGAGACTCTGTCTCAAAAAAAAAAAATAAATAAATGCAAAATAAAAAAAAGGTGGAAGATAAACACACACAGAGAAAAAAAAATTCATGGGCCTGCTTCAAGAGAGGTATTTGGGCATTCCAAATTCTAAAAACACAAATTATATACTTTTTCATTAGTTCATGTGTTTTCTTTGAGTTCTCTACTTAGTATTTAAGATGTTTATTGCCTTGCTTCAGTGCTTACTTTTACATCAATTCCTCAACTATACTACTTAATACTTTTGATATGAAATTTACCCTTATTAATGAATAGTCAAATGGCAGATAATTCACATTATTAAAAATATATATATAAAGTAGGACAATTAAGTTCTGAAACTCACCCTAGAAGAAGTGCTACCTACCCAATTGCTGACTATTACCACAGTCACCAGATGGAATAGGGAATATGTTGAATGTGATCCTCATGATATTCAGCAGTGAAATATATAGCACTTTTTCTAGGATGAATTCGAGAATTTAATTGTCAGACTTCACACTTACATATTAAATGTTCAAAAATATGCCAAATTAACTAACGGAGTGCAAACTAATATCCTAGGTTATCATGATGACTGATAAAGGAAAACTGCTGACATATACGTATTGATAACTTTCAGAAGGATCATACATAAGTGAATATGTTTTGTGTAATACAGTAATGTGTAGAACTCCACTCCTGCCTCTTAATAGAAAGATCTGTGTGATCCTGCAGTTGTGAGTTATTCTTGGTGAACCTGAATTTGGCTCATCCATAATATGGACATAATAAGGTCTACTTTAGAGACCATTATGAGTATAAATGAAAAAACTTATAGAAAATATCTGAAATATAACTATTCAATAAGTGTATATATATATATATATATATATATATATATATATAGTCTCCCCTGTGATTTACGTCTTACAACAGATAACTTAAATAGGAACATTTCACACAGATCAATGAGATTTTAACCATCAGGGAAAGGAATGTATACATATTGCTATAAAGTATAAGCTTTGGTACCATTTCACTACAGGATGAGCTGAGGATGGTGAAAACAAGGAGGCAAATTATTGCCTTGTTACACTTTTCTGATGTCCTTCCTTACCATCATTTTTTTATCACCTGTGTGGACACTGAAATAGCAGCTTCCCACTGAGGCCCAAAGAGGAGAAAGTACAGAATGACAGAGCAGGAAGATGGGTCTGCCACACAACACACGGAAATCAGGGCTCCTGGGTCCCCAATACCAAATCTGACCTTGTATTCCTTACATAGGAAAATATTATTTATCACACTGCTCAGAGACATGAGCTGAATGACTCAAGTTTTCTCCTGCTCCCCATCCCACCTGAGGATTCTCCCCCTCTGGAAGCTATGGTCCTGAGCCCTGGGCTTTGTCATGGAAACGCTACCCCCATCCCTCCCCTGTGGCAGTTAAACATGGAAAGGGGACAGGGCCTAAAAAGATGAGTAAGCATAGGAACCTGATGTCAATTCAAGGGGCTTCATTTAGGACAATGCAGAGAGAAAAACATCATAAAACTACTTTCATCTCACACTACAATGACGTCCTGGGGATGTGGAGACATTATCTGACTCCTGAAGATAAGTTTCGTTGGAGATACATGCTTGCCCTTCTGGGTGTCTGCAATTTCCCTGAAGCTCCCAGTTGTGGCTCTTATATGGGGAAGGTTACACATTAGTTCTGGGACCACCTTAGTTCCTGATATCCTTGGCTGATGCTGACACGAGCCATTCCCTGTGGTTAGGGCTGACGATATTTAGTCTTATTATGATTTGCACATTCAAATCAACATACTTTTATTACAAAGAAAATGGAAAAGTTAGGAAAACACAAAGAAAATCATTAGAAACTATAAGGTCTGCTTACATAGAAACACTATTAACAGCTGAATGTATATACAGACATTTGTCCCTTCACAGTGAGAATAAATTGTGAAGTGTTAGGAAATTTCCTGATTGTGCAAATATAGCATGCATTTGCACAAACCTAGATGGCACAGCTCACTACACACCGGGACTATATGGTGTGTCCCCCTACTCCTAGACTACAATGGTATAGCTTGTTACTGTACTGAAGGCTATAGGCAACTACAACACTATGGTAAGTATTTGTGCATCTCCTCATGTCTAAACATGAAAAGGCCCAGGAAAAATATGATGTAAGACATGAACAATGGCACACCTGTACAGGACAAGTCCCATGAATGCAGCTTGTAGGACTGGAAGTTGGTCTGGGAACGTCAGTGAGTGCTGAGTGAATGTGAGGCCTAAAGCATTACTGTACGCAACTATAGAATTTACATAATAGATAATTGTACATGCAGGCTACACTAAAATTAACAAAAAGTATTTTTTCTTCAAAAAACATTAACCATAGCTTACTGTAACTTTTCTTGGTAAACTTTTTCATATTTTTAACTTTTTGAGTCTTTTGTAATAATACTGAGCTGAAAATACAAACGCACTGTATAGCTGTACAAAATACTTTCCATTTTTACATCCTCTTTCATACCCCTTCCTCTGTTAATTTCTGGCACTTTTTGAACTTTGTTGGTTAAAACTAACACACAAGTACACACACACACTAGCCTCTGAGACTACACATCATCAACATCACTGTCTTCCACCTCCAAATCTTGTCCCACTGGAAGGTCTTCAAAGGCGTTACCAGGTATGGGCTGTTATCTCCTAGGATAACCATGCCTTCTTCTGCAATATCCCACGAAGGGCCCACTCATGTTTTTTACACATAACTTTTCTAAATATATACCAAGAGTACGTTGTAAAATAATGATGAAATGTATAGTATAATAAATACATAAACCAGTGGCATAGTAGTTTATTATCATCAAGTATTATGTGCTGTACATAACTGTATTGCTTTATAGGAATGCCAATGCAGTAAGTTTCATACCAGCACTATCATAAACACAGGAGAAATATGTCCCCCAAGACGATCACAATGGCTATCAAGTCACTAGGCAATAGGAATTTTTCTGTTTCATTGACATCTTAGGAGACCACTGTCACATACGGGGTCCATCATTGACATGTTGTGTGATACATGGCTCAATATTGTTTTCATAAATTTTACTATTCAAATACAACTATACATATTTAAGAGTGTCATAATATCATATGTTACTTAGAATTGTACAAACTGGTATTTTGAACCAGTAATCGTAATGTGAATGGAAATCTATGCCAGCCAAAATAATTTCACATAATAATAAAACTGGCAAAATGTTAATGCTGATGAAAATGGTTAATATTTATTTCCAGCTTCTTCAGTCCCTCACACTGTCATAAGGGCTAAACCTATGTTCACTTAATTAGATCTCCCTACAACCTCTAAGGATGAGCTATTATTGCTTGACTTTAAATATAAGGGAACTGAGGGACAACAAGAACAGGGCCAACACGTGCAGAAGCTTAGAAACAGACACAGGCTGTGTGGCCCCAAAGTCCCTGCATCTAACCAGTATGTGTGCCTACCTCTCACAGGATAAGATCAACTTTACTGTTCATCAGGGCAGAGCACAATAAAACAAATTAAAGTTCAATGTTCCTTCTCAGTTAACTAAGCATAAATTTAAAACACTGATAGTAATCTGTGTGCTTTTTCAATTCCAAACATTATGCCCTGTAATGTTGGAGAAAATGCTCCCCCAACATCTGGCATACCTTACTGTGCCTCAGTGTTGGTACTCCTCTACAATGATTGGATTTCCTGTGGTTGGCAACACACAATGCTCATATTGCTCAGGCATTTTAACATTTTGTGGAATTCAAGAACAAAAATGCTTACTATAGGCAAAAATAGTTGACAGATAAAAAACTTGCTCCAAACACTACCACCCCAAAATAAACACATATAATGATTTCACCTACATTATATTCTTTCAGAATATAACATATTCTTCTAGAATATAATGGATACCAGAAGGCATCCATAGTTTTTCCTTTCTAATGAAAAGGAGTACATTGTGTAAAGAGTAACAAAGGACTTGAAATTGTCTACTATGTTAACAATTCTATTTAGTAAAATTCACGTGTATATTAAAGCAGTTCCATTTTTTTTTTTTTTTTGCCCAAATCTACACAGAATTCACTGATATATCTCTTCCTTCATTGATGTAATTAATTGAAGCATCCGTACTATAGAGGGCTCCCTCCCAAGAAAGAGGGCATTCATGCTCCAATTACTCAACCCCTGTACAAGTTTCCCAGACTTCTCACTCCCTCTCAGGCATCCATTCTCCACGACCATAGAAACAGCTGCCCACACCACACTCTGACTCTCCCATCCTCTCTCGCTCACCTCCTACCTTCCCTGTGTTCCCCTAAGCATGCTGGGGACTGCCAAAGTGCACTAAACCTGCCTAGTGTTTAATCCCTATGGATTCCCTAGTGTACGCATTAGGGTTCTTTTACACTGTGAACAAATGTGAACCTGAAAGAACAAATTTTTCAAGAAAGATCCTGAGTGGCTAACTAGGCCTAAATTCTAAACAGAGCCAGGCAGCCATATGCTGGCTAGAAGCCACACATATACTCTAAGGAAAACTGACACCTCTTTAATTTTAAAACTTTTGGAACTTACCTTAACCAACCAATCAGAAGGCACCTGCTTCAGTCAATGAAGGCTCAGATACATTGACCAATCAGAACTCAGCTATATCAACCAATCAGAACGAATCATGTTTCAATCCTTCATTTGCATAAATTGGAGAGTTTGGGAATCTGGGCAAAGAACTTTTGCTATAAAACCCAGCCCTTGTACTCTGGAGTGTGCCTTGTTTTGCCACTGATTGCATAGTGTTTACTGTAATAAAGTTTCTTTCCTCCAAATTTCCTTTCAGAGAACTTTTGTTCACACCATTTACCAGGTTTGCAGACAGAATAATTTTGGACATAGGTTCATAAACTGGATTTTAAGGGAAGTATCATTTGTTGGTCATTGTATACACTTCTTTGCAGAGTTTAATAATGGTGGCATGTTGATAAATCCCTCACCCTTACAAAAGCCTAAACTGTAACTTGAACACCAAGAAGCAGGAAGGAGGGAAGGAGGTGCTGTGGCTCAGACCCACCCTAAAAGGCTTTCTGGAAGTTTGGGTGGACACAGGGACATTCCCAAATTTTAGAGACACTGTTGGCCTACAGACAGAAAGTTCTAAAAAACAGCTTTATGTGAGAAGGAAAAAAATGATCATTTTTAGTTTTATGCTGTGAGACACTGATGGCCTCCAGACAGAAAGTTCTAAAAAAAACCTTTATATGAGAAGAAAAAAATGATCATTTTTAGTTTTATGCTGTGAGACTTATGGATAAATATCAACATGCCTATAATATTTGCAACCCACAGTTAACCTTATTATAACCATCTCTCCATGCAAATATATTTCTATAATAACTTAAATTATTTCACAACAAAATGTTTATATTTTCAATATAGATCTGGTGTTTCATCCTATGATGCACTAAACTTTAATTCCCCAGTATCCTAGTTGTGAAAATTCAGTGTCTTGAAGAGGTGGAGCATGATGATAGATGGGAAGGAGGTTTAGCTGAGCCTTCCTAGAGCACGAGGGCAGAGGGAGAGGGTTGGATTGGTCCCAGTGTGGAATATTGGCGTGCAACAGTGACTCAAAGTGTGCAGCATGAAAGTGGACAGCTGGATTTGACCAGAGCTGTCTAGAACTATCACATTTGGGCAAGTTTCAGTGGGCTCACCCAGTGGCAGTGGGCGGGCAGTGGCACAGGGCTGCTCTAGCTGCTAGTTTTGAGAGACTAGACGGTCCTTCCCCAAGCAGAATTTGGTGGCCAGATTGGATTGCTGGCTTCAGCAGCTCTAATGCTGGTGGCAACCGGTGAAGCATCCATAGGGGAAAAGTTCCCATTCCGTTGTGCCCAAGTCACAAGCTCTCCCACATAAATCTCCCGGAGACCAAGTCTGATGCAAAAACAAGAAGTTGTTTATTTACAAGCTCGAGCCTGGGCTTCCTGGTCCTGGCACAGCAGGAGAGCAGAGAAGCCCCCAGTCTCGAAAAGGAGGGAGGTTTTTAAGGATACAGAAAGGGAAAAAAAAGGGAGGGGGTGTGAGTGACCCGCTGGGGTGAGCTGATAGGGGGGTCTAGGGTACTGAGCAGTACTTGTCCATGGCTGTCTGGGAGAGTGTTGCTATTGCTTGGAGAAGACTTTGGGGCAAGGACGGGAGTGGGGGAGGAAGAAGGTTAAGGCTGAGGGACAAGATGAGGTTACTTTTAACAAAATGGAGTTAACTTGGTCCTTATATTCCCCCCTTTTCTTGTGCCTAGAAGATCCAGTCATGGGTCTTTAGTGAGTTTTACAAGCCCTAGGTCTATGCCATTGCTAGTGCATTCAGTGCTGAGGGGGGTATACTGTGCCCGTAAGACTTATTACTTGAACAGTATTAATTGAACTTATTAATTGAACAGTATTAATTCTAGCTTGGATGAAAGCCTGTAATTTATTAATTATGCAGGGGCCAAAAGTTAATAGCAGTAATAGGATTACAAGTGGGCCCGCTATGGTAGAAATTAAAGTTGTGAGCCAGGATGACTTGCCGAACAAAGATTCATACCAGCTCTGAGACTGTTCCCACTTGAGTTTTCTTTTACAGAGAACTTCTCTCATTAACTGCATGGACTGTTTGATTACTCCAGAGTGGTCAGTATAAAAACAGCATTCTTCTCCTAGGGCTAGGCATAATCCACCTTGCTGAAGGAACAGTCTAGCCCCTGCCTATTTTGGAGTACTACTTCTGAGAGGGAAGTTAGGGACTCTTGAAGGTGGGAAATGTAGTTTTCTATTCTTTCTATGTCTAAGTCTATTGCAGCGTGCAGAGCTCCATATTTCTTGTCTTGTAGGACTAAGGAGAAGATTCCTGTGCCTTCTCCTGCTATACTTAGTCCCATGAGCATGGATAGAGTTATTTCTGTGACTGGTTCTCTCTTGGTTCTTGTAAGTGTGCCTGCAGCTGACTCATATGCCTGATATAAGTTCTTCTCTGAGTGATAGATCAGGTTGGGGATGAGACACAAAAGTCCCGGGTTAAATTAAGGACTGCCCCATGTAGACACGGGGTGAGCCCTGTTGTGCAAGCCCACCAGGAATTGTTGGTGGGAATTATATATCCAGTCCCATCCCAGGTGAGAGTTTGATTACATAGATGTTGGTATTTGGAGGGGGGGTGTCTGAGCTATACAGGTTCCTTGTCCTATAATGGACTGTAGGGTGACTCAGGGCTTAGACTGTTGCCAACGGCAGTTGTTAGCCTGGGATCTGATTTTAAATTTGCTTATTAGGGCAATTCCCTCATAGTATGGGGGTCTGGCTTCTACACATAACCAACAGGACTTAGTAAGGTCTGGTCTGGAAGTATTTAAGACTTGGTATGTAGCAATGACCAATTTCCAAAGTGGATCAGGATCTGTAGTAGGCACAGGTGTGGGGTTTAGAATCAGACTTTGGGTACGAATGCTTGGTCTGGGGAGTCAGGGGAGTCATGGAGCTTAGGGGTGACTACACTGAGAGGTGTAAGCACTATATTGGGGCCCACTGCAGCAGGCTTATCATTAATAGGGGTGTATAAGATTTTGAGGTGGAAAACATTACCCGGGTCTTCACCATGCATGTCGTACAGTTTCATGCCCCACCATCTGCTGAGTTCCCAATCTAGCATTCGCTTTCCTTTCTCCGTAAAGGTGATACTAACTGTGTCAGGTTTGGGGCCTCCTGCACAGGTGTGCCCTCTCCAAACACCCTTCCTCTTTACTTGGATCAAGTATCCTTGTCTTGGGGGGTTCCACCATAATTGCCCAGTGGAAACACAGTTCCATGAGTTACAGAAATATGAACTTGCTCCTCCACACTTATTAAGAAGGTGACCAGGGCTTACATAAAAGTACTTGGTTAGAGTATTTCTGGACCAATATGACTGCCACCCTGAGGGGCAGTGTCTAATCCCTACCAAATCATATAAGTCGACTAAGAGCTCCGGGAACCAAGTACCCTTAGGGTGAACTCCAGAGGTCTGGTTGAGCACCGTCCCTGTTTTTTTAACCGGTGTGCCAGGAAAATTTTTAAAGATCATTAATTAGTTTCAAAAGAAGTTCAAAGCACAGTA
>CAUYPK010153879.1:0-52480 GCA_963574355.1 Loris lydekkerianus | reverse complement strand
AGAAGGAGGAGGCCCCACACTGACTTGGCAGCATGGAGAGTGGCTCACCCAGAAGCTGGGCTATGCGCCCACCAGTAGTGCTCAAAGGGATAAATGCTAGTGGCATAACAGAAAGATAGAATTTCTGGTGTGTGTGGGGGAGAGGGGGCGGCGAGTGGGAACCTGATTATTGGAATGGTATGGAAGCAAATGGTAGACAGCCTTCCATTCCAATGTGTAGGAAGCTCAGTTCTTTCCTGCTCCCTCGGTATGACGAAAGCCAAGCCATAGAAACTGCCCACATCAGATCCACATCTATCAACCTGGGGGAGGGGAGGAGGAGGAAAGAAAGAAACAAAGAAAGAAAGAAGAAAAACGGGGGTGTGAGTGGGTGCTCTAACACCACAGCTCATCCATAATAAAAGAAGAAAGGCCTGGGCGGCGTCTGTGTCTCAGTGGGTAGGGCGCCGGCCCCATATACCAAGGGTGATGGGTTCGAACCCGGCCCCGGCCAGCTAAAACAGCAGTGGCAACTGCACGAAAAATAGCCAGGCGTTGTGGTAGGTGCCTTTAGTCCCAGGTACTCAGGAGGCTGAGGCAAGAGAATCACCTAAGCCCTAGAGCTGGAGGTTGCTGTCAGCTGTGACTCTATGGCACTCTACTGAAGGCGACAAAAAACAAACAAACAAAAAAAAAAACAAGAACTATTTCTTTGGTTATAAATTAACCTTAGCTTACTGTAAGCTTTTTTTTTTTTTTTTAAACTTTACCAACTCTTCCATGTTTTTAACTTTTTTTTGGCTCTTTCATAACACCACAGCTAGAGACGCAAACACATTACACAACTGTGGGAAAGTATCTTCTTTTTATGTCCTCAGTTAGTCTAGAAGCATCTCTCTCTTTTGTTGCTGTTGTTGTTGTTGACACAGAGTCCCACCCTATGCCCTGAGCAGAGTGCAATACTCACAGCTCACTGTGACCTCAGACTCAGAGATGTGGGCGTCCCGCTGCCTCAGCCTCCGGCAGCCACTGGGATTACAGGCGCCTGGCTAATTTTAGAGACGGGAGTCTCGTTCTTGCTCAGGCTGGTCTCCAACCTGTGAGCTCAGGGCAATCCATCCCATTTACCTCTATTTCTTTCACATGTGAGAGATGTTCTCCCTCAGGCATCCTCAAACTTTTTAAACAGGGGACCAGTTCACTGTCCCTCAGACCATTGGAGGGCCGGACTATAGTTAAAAAAAAAAAAACAACCAAAAAACTATGAACAAATTCCTATGCACACTGCACATACCTTATTTTGAAGTAAAAAAACAAAACAGGAACAAATACAATCACACCGCCTCATGTGGCCCACGGGCCCAGTTTAAGGACCCAATGTTGAGTAAGTTAAAGGGCAATTAACAGCCTAAAGGTGGAGCCTTTGGAATCAGAAAAACTGGGTTTTGGTCTCTATTCTGTTCCTTTATGGCTATTTGACTGTAAGAAACTCACACTCTGCGGCCTTGGTTTTCTCATCTAGAATGAGGCTAGTAAAAGCACCCACTTCTCAAGGTCAGAGTGAGGATTCAGTAAAAACAATACTACAAAGTGTTGTCCCAGTGTGAGCGCCTAGCCACTGGCTGCTGTTACTGTCATTAAGATGGAGCCACGCCTCTCCATCCCCTGCTCAGTCGTCCCAGAAACATATTTTTACTTCAGTCCTCTGTTGGTGACTCATCAAGGGTATCTGGGAAATATTTAAGAATGAATTAATCTTCTAACAATACACACTATGACGAGAGATGTTTATTGGCTAATCCGGATGAAACACGCTAATGAATTTGTATGAGTCTCAAGTGTAAAAGGTTTTTAAAAGAGTCATTTCAAATCGCTGGCATTGAGCTGATTTAGGATTTTATTCCATTTTTATTTATTTTGTGCCAGTCACTGGGTGAGAGGCACTGGGCTTGCAGAGCTGAATAAGATATGGTCATCACCCTCAGGCAGGACACAGGGTGGGAGGGACAGACACACAGACATGGAACAGGAAAAGCTGAGAACGTCCGTGGAAGCATGACACGTCTGCAAGGCGCAGACCTCGGAGCAAGGAGAGGGTCTAAGTCAGAACTTGGGAATAAGCAGGGAAAAGAGCGAATTTTGAAGACTGAATGAAGTTTTAAGGTTGGACAGCTGAAAAGGAAGGCAAGGCCTGTCAAGGCAGGGAAATAGATTCGACACACAGTTCATTCTGTAGCCAGTAGGTGGCCACTAAAAAATGGAAGCAGTGAAGTGTTGGGGTCTACAGGATCCTTCCACTGATTGTGTGAGAAATGGGGAAGAGGACAGACTGACAACGGCTACAGCCCAGCAGAGGGAGAAGGAGAGTGAGGAAAGGGGCAGAACTGAGGGATATTTAGAAGATAAAAATCAATGAGCTGTGGTCATTTGGATACATACAAAGTTAAAAAAAAAAAAAAAAAAGTGCTAAGGATGATTCCTGATGTGCCCAAGAGGATCCACAAGCAGCTGGGTACATGAGTGTGGCAAGCCCTGATTTTTGCCTACATACCTGCTATGTGCTGAATGTGTGTACCCTCAAAATGTATACCCTGAAGTCCTGACCCCTAAGGCTGTGGCATTGGAGGTGGTGGGGTCATGAGGGCAGAACCTTCACTAATGAGATGAGTGTCCTTGTAAGAGAGACCTCAGAGAGCTGGCTAGCTCTTTCCACCGGTAAAGTTATAGGCAGCAGACATCATCCTCAGAGCAAGTGTGTCCTCAACAGACACCAAGTCTTTGGCACCTTGATCTTAGACTTCCCAGCCTCCAGACCTGGGAGCAATCAATGAGCCGCTGGTCTATGGAATTTGTGATAGACCAAGACAACAGTTATCATTTCCCATGTGCCACTTTCCTTCTGCTAGATAAGCAGAGATCCATTTATTCTGTGATAAGCAGAGATCCTCTGAGGTTTGGAGGGACAGAACCATCCCCAGAGGGATGGATTATGATTAGCCTAAACCAGCGGTTCTCAACCTGTGGGTCGCAGTTCACAGGAACTGTATTAAAGGGCCGCAGCATTAGGAACGTTGAGAACCACTGGCAAATGGTGCTCCCCTTATTCCTCTCGGCCACCTAGTTAAATTGTGGGCAAGCAAATCATTTGTTCTGACTAATGAAACATCAAAGGGGCTTCCCTTGAGTGAAAAGACAAGCTACAAATTTTACCCTTTTCCTTATCTTCTTTCCCAAAAAGTGGATGTAACTTCTGTGTCCAACATATGTCCTAGCACCAGCCTACTTGTGACCACGAGTCAAAAGCATGAGAACAAAGCTAGCACACTAAGGACAGTGGAGCAGAAAGTGACAGCATGGCCTCTGACGGTGTCTTTGAGCATCTGAATAAATGCTGGACTCTACTACCATTGAACTTCCTATTGAGTATGGTAAAAATGTTCTGTGCATTTAAGCCATTTGTTTTATTTAGGATAGACTACATTGGGATAATAAGTAGAGTCCAGAAGTAATGGCTCAGAAACAATAGACACTTATCTTCCATTCTTGAGTGACAGAAGCCAGATGTCACAGACCTGTGTTGATGGAAGGCTCAGGGACATAAGGCAGTGGAGGCTTTGCTCTTAACACATGGTTTCCAAGGTTACCGTGGGCTCAGAGTCACAGCTGGTCAGAAGGGGGACAAGGACAGAGATGCTCTTTGAGGAGGTTTAATGGACTCACTTCTACGTACATTCCATTGGAGAAATACTGGCTGCACCCAACTGCAAGGCAAGCTAGGAAATGTAGGCTAATCCTTTCCTAGTCCACCTTCCACGGATTTTGGTAAACAGCTAGTAGTCTCTGCCATACAATTGTAAATCAACTTTTACTGTTCTTACTTGCAACTAGAAGAATTCCTCCCTTTCCAAATAGGTCTGGAGATCAAGGAACAGATTTTGGTGGGTTATACAGAGGGTTTTATTTTTGACTTGGGTATGTACATCTTCCAAAACATGTCATATATGATAGGCAAAGCCAAGTGAGTGAATGACATCGCCTAGGAGGAATGCAGGGAGTGAGAAGAGGCACAGAGATAGAGCCTCTGAATCGTTCACTGAACCAACTAATCCAGAGTAATTCCTCCTTACTGTCTGCAAAAAGAACAATTCAGACATGTTAATGGCCTAGGGGTACTTCCATTAGGTTGAGTAGACCCATGAGTCAGATGTAAGAACAAGTTTACAGACCTGTGATTTTCAACTGGTGTGCCACGAAATTTTTTAAAGATCACTAATTAAATTATTTTCAAAAGAAGTTCAAAGCACAGTAAATATGTGCTTTTTATTTCTACTCTTTTTTTAAATCAACATAATGTAAGTGTGCCACAGAAGTTTAACTATAGGTTCAAGTGAGATAAAAAAGGTTGAAAAACACTGCTCTAGACCATGATTGCCCACATAGTTTTGTTTCAGGGACTTAAGGATATTTAATGCAAACAGGACTGTCTTTGTCTCTGTTTTCTTTCCAGAAGGCAGTACCTATGACAAAGTGCTGACAAAAGTCCTGATCGAAGTGCATTCAACTTCCTTCTTCCCCTGGTGGACACCCGGCACCCTGGGCCTGAGACACCGTGGGAAATGCTCCAGGGGCCACTGTCTTCTTTCCCCTTTTTCTCTTCCTCTCACTCCTGGGACTTCAGACTTGGAGACTCGGATTTTCTGGATTTAACTGTATAAAACTATAGTAAAGACAACAATAACGGCCTTCTCTGGGACTTTCTGAGATTTGAATTTTCTTGAAAGGATGCCCCCATTGGGCTGTGGTCTTTCCTAATAGTGTTAGCCATTCTATGGGGTACACATTGACGACCCCTAGGTCTGAATGGGCTATGTTGCATATATAGTGAGGTGTCCTGAATCTCACTGGCTGATGGGGTCCTGCAGCACCTTCCCACACTCAACTGTGGCTGGTCTGGAAACTCAGGGCTATGGGCTGTACTTAGCTAAAGCCTTACCTACTTATAATTAAAGTAGATTGCACAAGTGCAGAGACCATGTTAAATACATTTAATGGCACTCCCTCACTCCTTACCTTACTCTGCTATACGAAAGTGATAACCAACAGGGATGAAGTTTTTACTCTAAGCCAGGTATCATGCCATGTGTTTCACCAGACATATTTCATTTACTTCCCACAAAGACTTTATCAGGTACGTAGTATGATTGTCATCATTTTACAGATGACTTACAGATGATGAAAGTGAGGCTAACAAGGATGAGTGGCCATGCAAGTAACAGTTCAAAAATGATCAAGCCACAATCTAAGACCAGCGGTCTGACCCTTCACTGGGTCAGTAACCCCTACCCTGGACCACCTCCCGTTAATCCTGGTTGTAAGAATTGAAGTTCTATGTCAAACAGCAGTAAGTGGCTGTCGTCATTATGCCATGCTCCTTTTTAAACAAATGGAGATTTTCTTAGAAGATTGCAAAGGAGCCCTTCTGTTAGGTGGGCCATCTTGCTTCTCCTGCAATGATGAGAAAGCTAGGCAAAGATGATTCCTCTGTGAGTAGAGATTTTGTGCCATGGTAGCAATTAAGGTCTTGGTGAACAGGCAATTTCTGGGGTGCTGGCCCTGGGAAACAGAAAGTTCCAACAGTCAACTTCCAGGCCTGCTAAGGCTTCACTGATAATATGTATAGGCGTCCCTTGGATAGCAACATTAAATTGAATCAATTAATTGTTATTCTAATCATTTTTCCTTAATAAATCTCACTTTGTCCAGTAGAAAAGTAATATAAAACTTGGAAAATATAGCAAAGTAAAAACAGGAAAACCAACATACTTTTACTGCCCCAAAACATCCCACTGACATTTTTGTACTCTAATTGAGATTTTATTCATTTTTTTATTTGTTTGCTTTGTTGATAGCATGAGAGACCTTCAAATTCCCATGTACCTGAGTCATCCAAATTTCTAAATCTGGTTGGCTCTTTGCCCTACAGTCCCAAGGGTGCCATAACATAGATCCTGGCAGAGCAGCAGCCAGAGGGGCCACTCTGGACAGGGTGACAGAGGGCCTGATAGCTCAGGGAAAAGCACTCAATGTGAGCCAGTATTCTGCACAAGGGTCGACCCAGTCCGGAAGGAAGTTTTCCTGGGCTCAGTTCCCACCCTCGTGGTCACATCACGGTGACACAGCAGGAAGCAGGCCCTCCCGAGAGCCCAGGTCTCTCACAGGAAAGTGTTGTCAGAGTTTTCCGCCTGGGCCGGGTCCGTGCACATGGGGCTGGCGGCAGCATTCCACCCTTCGGGATTTATTCACAGGCTGGAATGCCTGCCCCGGCTGGCCAGCTGGGCTGTGGCGCTTCCTCCTCTTGGTCCTGATGCCTGCAGCGATGCCTGCAGCGGGTGGGGGCATCAATCAGCTCTGCTCTCTGATTTCCCTGAGAGATTTCCAGAGGCTTGCCCTCCGAGCAGGCAGCGTGAGATACCTCCTTTCAGATGTCATTTATTAAAAAATGATTGACCAGAGGAAATTTATTTCCCAGTTGAAAAAAAAAGGCATGCTAAGCCTTGGGCATCGTCTTCCTTTGGCCTGATGTTCTGCAGTGGCCACTGAGAGGAAGGGAAGATTACCGGTGCTCATCTTCCTCCCCAGATGGGGCTGTGCTCCCAGTCAGGGCAATGGAGGGCCATCCTAGGTGCTGGAGCCTGTACAGTTTCCCTCACTTGACTCATGTGTCAATCACAGGGTAAACCCTAGAGGCCATGCCCCCATGTTTAGTGGTCATTCTGCCTGAGCAAGGGGACAGGACCCCCAGAACCCTCACGGCTACTGCAGGTTTGTTTGAAGGTCCAGGTCTAGCACTTGGCCTTAAACAAACCATCTTTCCTTGCGGACACTCAGCTTCCTCAAAAATTTATCCTCTTTATTTACAGTGGCCAGTAATGACAGTTTTATACATTTGTTAGCTGATGGTCTTTATAGTTTTCAGTCTAAGAGCAAGTGATGCTCACAGTCATGATTCTTCAGCCTGCAGGATGCTGAGACACTGCATGAGCTGCCTGTGTTCTCAGGGCTGTGTGTGTACCTTGTTGATTAGATTTTGAAACCTGGGGATCCGTGGGCCTCGTATATGGAGACTCCAGTGAGCAGAACCGTGGACTGCCACAATTGGACATAGGGTGTTAACTAAATTCCTTGTCCTTTATTTTGAGAAGGATGCCATGAAATGTGTTAGAAGAGCAGTGGCAGGGCTGACGTGACAAACACAGGAACGTGAGCCTTCCATTTTTCTGCCTGACAAACACAAACAGCTTCTGTTGCTCAGAAAGGCTCCAGCCAGGCCCTCTCTACTGCAGCCCTCGTCCAGCTGTAGCCCCTGTCCAGCCATCCCATGCATGGCCTGGCCCTTTAATGTCCCACTTCCTCTACTTCAACACATGCAGCGCTGCTAAATGTGCCACTCCACATGGCGCACATGTGTGTGTTATAACAAGGCTATGTCTTAGCCACTTGGTGGGAAGGTGGGTCAGATTACAATTCAAATGATACATGAAGATAAACATGATCTGGGGGGACAGCCTGTGTCTCCATAGACCTGGGACACGAGGCCGAGTGTGATGTTTCATTCTTACTCTGACAGAATATTAAATGGAACTTCACCTATTTTCTCAGAGTTACACCTGAGCGTCATCCCGAGGTGGCAAATAACTCCACTTTTTAAAGCATCTTGTAGACCATTCATGTAGGATTTCTTAAGAGGTGGCTTAACCCCAGTCTGTGGCCCTTGTCCCTTCACTCACCTCCACCCCTGGAGCTTGATCAAAGATTCCGAGGAGTGACTAGTTCATGTCCTGTCCTTCCTCTCACCTCAAGAGAGTTCGGAGAAAAGTTCCCGCCAGTAAAGAGACCCTGCTGCCCCGGGACTGCCGGGAGAGCACAGCAGAGCAGGTTAGAAGAGTTCTTGGGAGAATCTGACTGTGTTTTTTTGAATTTGGAGAGCAAAGACATCAGTGCCTGAATCTTTTCTAGAAATTCTAAAGGAGAGAAGTTGAGTCCTCTCTAAAGGAGTCAAAAGTGGCCATGGTGCGACGCTGGGCAAGCAGCTCTTTCTCCAGGGACAGAGCACGGGGGCGTCCTTTGAGGGCTGGTGCAGGAACCATGGGAGACAGTTGTTCTCGGCCTATCTTGAGAGAGGCCTTCCCAGAGGTCTGTTCAGCTGGAGCAAATTAACCCCAGCACAAACCGCTCAGCATGGGCAGTGTCCTGTTGGGGACACAGTCTGTGGGCCAGAGACTGCATGACCTATGTCATGAAATGTTTGCTGTGGTTCCTACCAGAGCAGGGTCTTAGTAGAACCCACAATAGAGGGAAAGTTCTGGCATCGGGCACCTGCCAGACAGAGGGCTTCCCCATGCAATTCCACCAGCTCCAGCCCACACTGTGACACTTGCTGTTTTCCTTTAATTTCCCGTCTCCTTAGCCCAACTATGGAGGGAAAGAAGCAACAGACAGAGAGCTCGAGCAGAGACAGCGCAAAGCAGAGAGGAAGGCCAAGTCAGGTTGCCAAGCTGGGGTCAGGCCTGATGGGACAGAACGGGAAGGAATCCTTTGAAGTGGGTAAGACGTCGCAGTCGCTGTTTAGTTTGGATTTAAATGAGGAGTGTCCACACATAAAACTCATTTGAAAAGCACCAGGATCTGCCTTTGACATCACCAATGTGTGGAGAGGGGACTGACGAGGATGTTTCGGGGTAGTAATGAAAGAAATATAAAGCTTGTTTCTGATTCAACCTCTTCAGTAAATTGGTCACATCACAATTTTGGAATCAGACTTTTGATTCTGGGAAGATAGAGTAGATATATTTTTCTCTATTCCTCTTGCTCAAATTCCTGGATATTGTGTACAAACCACACACAGACACACACACCCCAGACCCTGAAAGGTGGAGAGCAGAGGCAGACTGGCTAGGGATTTCAGGCCCCAAAGAATGACACCAGTGAGTTGCCTGGGTTCTTCCTGCCGCACATGTTCTAGACTGCACCCTGGAGAAGCATCAGAGGGGGACACCAGCAGTGCAGACTCAGAGACCACCGACAAAGCCCCCTCTCTCTAGTGCCAGGAAGGGAGCAGGTTAGCAACATAAAAGGAACCTTTCAGACAGAAACCGCCCTACTTCAACCCAAAATTGAAGAAAAATCTGTGGTCCCCACCTCCATCCACACCAGCAAAGGTCAAGTGTCGAGCCTAAAGCTCTATCCTCTCTAGACTGTAACAAGGTGCTCCAACTTCACCCCACCTGCTGTTGGGGTAGTGCCTGAGAGGGCTGAGTGGGGAGCTGGGACTGTCATCTCTACCTATTACATTACAAAAGATGGAAAGTCTCCAATAAATAATCTGAATCCCCCAGGTCAAGAACCTAGAAAGAGAAAAGCAAAATAACTCAAAGAAAGTGAAACCCAAAGGAAATAATAATAAAAACAGAAATCAGTGAAATTAAAAACAGAAAAAAACCCAGATAATCGATAAAGCAAACAGCTAGCCTACAAGAAGATCAATAAAATTGGCAAACCTCTAGCAGAACTGATGAGGAAAAAGAAAGAAGACACGGACTACTAATATCCAGAATAAAGAAGGTATCATCATAGTCCCTGCACACATCAAAAAGGAATATTACAAACATCACAAACATTACAAAAAGGAATATTACAAATATTACAAACATCGGCAGATACAAGAACTTGGGTGAGATGGCTCAATTCATCAAATAGTAAAAACTGCAAAAAGTCACTCAATGTGAAATAGATAACTTTTTAAAATATCGAATTTATAATTCAAAATCTTACAAATACAGAAATCTCCAGACGCACGTGGTTTTACCAGAGAATTCTACCAAGTGTTTAAAAAAGAACCATTTAATAATACCATTCTACAAAATATCTTCTAGAAAATAGAAGAGGAAACACTTTCTGATTCGTTTTATAAAGTTTATGTTATCATGATGTTAAAATCATCCATTGATAGTACAAAAAAGGAAAACTACGGATCAATATATCTTATTAATTTAAGAGGCAAAATCTCAAAACATTAACAAATAGAATTCAGCATTGTATAGAATTATACTCCATACAAAGTGGAGTTTTTTCTGAGTGCAGATAAAAGGCTAAAGAAGAAAAATGACATGAGCATCTAATTTGATGGGAAAAGCATTTGACAATACTCAACATTAATTCATGATAAAAACTTTGATAAAACTAGAAATCTATAGTTAACATTATGCTTAATGGTAAAAGACTGCATGGTTTATCTAAGATCAAGAACAAGGCAAGCTTACCCTCTCTTCACTACTCTAATGCAATAGGTTGCTGAAAGTTCTAGCCACTGAAATAGGGAAAGAAAAAGAAAGAGAGAAAGAAAGAAGGAAATAGAGAAAGAGAGAGAGGGAGGGAGGGAAGAAAGAAAAAGAAAAGAAAAAAGAAATAAAGACAGGCAATGAGAAAGAAAGAAAGAAAGAAAGAAAACTATCCCTTTTTGCAGATAATATGATTGTCTCTGTGGAAAATCTTAAGGAATCAACAGAAGAAACTTCCTAGAAGCAGTCAGCATGTTCAGTCAGGTCATAGGTTACAAGATAAATGTTAAAAAATTAACTGTATTTCTACATGCTAGCAATGAACACGTGGATACTGAAATTAAAAATACAATACCATTTACAGCCACTCAAGAAAATTAAATACTTAGATGTTTCACAAAATGTGTTCTGGACTTGTGTTCTGAAAACTACAAAAGATTGATGAAAGAAAGAAAAGAAGCTCTACACTCAGGGGCCTACACGCAGTGTTTAGGAGTCAGTGAAGAGGTCAGGTCTCCCTAAGAGGTGTCCAATCTTTTTTCTTCTCTGCTGTACATTGGAAGAAGAGTTGTCTTGGGCCACGGGTTAAATACACAAACACTAACAAAAGCTGATGAGCAGAAAAAAGGTCTGTCCATACTTTTTGTGATGTCCACCCCTGCAAATAAGCAAAAAAAAGTCCTGACATTATTCACATGCAGCCCATGGGCCTCAGGTTGGACACCCCTCACTTTAATGTCATTTCTATCAAATTCTCTGCCAGAATTGTTAGAGCTATATATATTATTATGGAATTTATATTAAAATTCAAAAGAACTGGGACAGTTAAAATAACGTCCGAGTTTCATGACTTATTACATAGCTGGAGTTAGCAAAACTATGTGGTGTGGTGGATGGTTAGGCATGTCGATTAATGGAAGAGAAAAGAAAACCCAGAGATAGCCCCAGGCGAACACACCAAACAGATTTTTGAAGTTGCAGAAACAATCCAATAAAGAAAAGTTAGTCTTTTAAACAAATAATTCTAGAGCAATAATCACCCCTATGGACAATAATGAGCCTTGATTTAAGTTTCACAACTTATACGAAAATAAATTCAAAATGGAACAAAGACTTAAATATAAAATGTAAACCATAAAACTGTCTGGGAGCTGGGGCTAGACCAAGTTCTTAGACTTGACATGAAAAGCACCATCCATAAAAGAAAAAATTGGGAAGATGGGTTTTATTAAAATTAAAAACATGTGCTCCGCAAAGTTTTCTCTCTCCCATGAAGAGAATTAGAGATGAGTTACAGATTGGGAGGAAACATTTGCAAACCACATAGCCAACAAAAGACTAGTACCGGGAATATATATAGAATTCTCAAAATTCAATGGTAAAAAACAATCCAATTATAAAATGGGCAAAAGCAGTGAACAGGTCTTTTTCTGAAGAGGACCTGTACACAACAAATAAACACAGGAAAAGTTGTTCAACATCATTACTCGTTAGGGAAATGCAAATTAAAGCCACAACGAGATATTACTATTTACTTATCAGAATGGCTAAAATAAAAAAATCGTGACAACATTAAATGATGGCAAGGATATGTAGAAACCAACTCGCTTATACATTGCTGGTGAGTATGTTAAAATGGCATAGTCATGCTGGAAAATAGTTTGGCAGTTTCTTAAAAAACTGAATATGCAGCTACCACACACCCCAGGCATTACAATCTGGACATTGACTTCACAGAAAGGAAAACTTACTTTCACACAAAACCCTGCCTACAAATCTTCAGAGAAACTTTATTATAGTCAAAAACTGGAAACAACCACAAATGTCTTTCAACAAATTAATGGTCATACTATGTACATCATATTGAGTAATAAAAAGGAAATGGATTACTGAAGCATACAACTAGGTGTATCTCCAGAGAACTTAGCTAAGTAAAAAATACCAAAACCAAAGGGTTAATACCATGTGGTTTCATTTCTATAACATTTGTGAAATGACAAATTATGATATTGGGGAATAGATGAGTGATTTCAGGAGTGAAGAAGGAGGTGGGGGCAGCAGAAACGTTAGGGTTAGGATTACTTAGTCACACCATGAGCATGACTACATGTGTATAAAATGGCAACCTGGGGATCCTTGAGGGGATGGAAATATTCAGTATCCTGAGTGTATCAATGTCATCATCCTGGTTGTCATATTGTACAGTCATTTTCCAGTATGTCACCATTGGGGAAATCTTAGTGAAGCGTATATTGTCTCTGCCTGTATTATTTCCTGCCACTGTGTGCTAATCTAAAATTATCTCCATATAAAATGTTCATTTTAACAAATCTTGAGATCTCAGAACTGAAACAGCTCTATCTGGGAGGTACCTGAAAGACAACCATGGCGTTATTAATGAGAGGTTCTAGACTAGGCCCTGCCAGGGGCCTCATCTTGGTATGCCCACGGCACTCCGTGTCTACTCTGTCACTGCATTTGTCTCATTTTTCTACCATTAGCAATTTTCATGTCTGTCTTCTCCCCTGAACCATGTCTTTTAAAGTGCATGGACTGAGTCTCAAACATCTTACACTTAGCATGTGACCATTTGTTTGCCACACAGCAGGTACCCAACAAATGTTTGTCACATGAGCAGTCAGTGAATGCCTATGTGGCAGTACCAGGGAGCAGATTTTTGGCTGGGACTGATTTGTGGGCTGGTGTGTAGAGGATATCTAAGAACAAAGATCAGACTGAAGAAAATGGAGCCAACGACAGCGCCTGCTACACTTAGGCTCTGCAAAATACTTGTCAGAGAATAAAGAACTCTGATACATCAAATTGTGTTAACTGCAAAGGCAGGATGTGAAGTGGGCAAAGATTCTTCCTGTGGTCTCTTTATTGTCTTTAATTTGCTCTCTTTTTCTTCTTAAGTATTTCCATATTTACCCCCTGCCCCTATACACAATTAAGTTTTCCAGTTTGGGGTCTTCCCTCTGTCTATTCAGAATTCCCTACTATGATGCTTCAACCGGATGATGCCTCTGAGCTGTCCCGTGCTCGTTTCCTCGGGTCTCCGTTCTTTGACAGAACCAGTTTGAAGTGTCAGTTCTCTGATAAATGACAACGTATGGTTCCTTCCCATTTTCACGTCCCATAATAGAGATGTCATTCTGTTCTTTAACCCAGAGCATGAAAAAAGTGGAAATTTCAGATCCCATGATATGTCCAGATAATGGGTCAAGCAAGTTTGACTTTGCTATTTTGACTTCAAGGGTGATTTAAATACAAAGTAAGCATTATACCAACACTGATGAATTTTTATGAGGAGAGTATCTTCCATTGCAAACTTTATTAAGAAAATTTCCTATAAGAACTACTAAGCCATTCCAAAATTTCCCATAATATTTTTTATTGTTTGAAAATAGCTTTATTAAAATTAATAGAAACTTAATAGAAACTTTTCTGTTAAGCTATTTTATACACATTTGATTTACTAATTAGTTTTTGTTCCTATTTTTTATGATGATAGCTTCTACAATTTTTATTCTTTAGTGGCTTCTTCCTCATGTCTAATTTGCAGACATAAACTTGTGGGAAAGATATGAGTTTTCCATAAGTGTTTTCCCCCAAGAACAAATTTTACATACTGAGTTTAGCCAACATTAGTCTCATACATAGTAAGGACTTAATAAATACCAGCTGTTATTAGTATACATTCTTTGAAACAGTATTCTTTAACAAAATTTTTTAAAGATATAATTACATACCATTACATATTAATGTGTATAATTCATTAATTTTTTTAGTGTATTCACAAGATTTTGTAACCATCACTACTAATTCCAGAACAACTTATCATTCCCGAGAGAAACTCCACACCCATTAGCCATCAGTCTCTACTTCCTCCTCCTCTTAGCCCCTGGAGACCACTAACCTACTTTCTGTTTTTATGGATTTGCCATTCTTGACATTTCATATACATGAAATTATACAATATGCAGCCTTTCGTGTCTGGCTTTTGTTCACTCAGTATGATGTTTTTGAGGTCCATTTATGTTGTAGCATGTATCAGGACTTCACTCCTTTATGGCTGAAGGATATGCCTTCGATTGTATGGATATACCACTTCATATATTCACTCCATGGACATACCATATCACTCATCCTTCATCAAGTAATCAACATTTGAATTGTTTCTACTTTTTGACTATTATGAATAATGTCACTATGAACATTTGGGTACAAGTTTTTGTGTTCTGGTGCATTAGTTTTCTTGGGTCCTTATGTAGACATGAAATTGCTGCAGTAGATGAACAATGGATAAGAGTTCTACGTCCTCTACACACTGGTCAAGGCTTATTATTGTCTGTCATTTTTATTGTAGCCATCCTAGTGGATGTTAAGTGGCATTACATTGCAGTTTTGATTTACATTTCTCTAATAACTAATAATGTGGGGTATCTTTCCACAAGCTTATTGGCTATTTGCATGTCTTCTTTGGAGAAATTTCCATTCAAATGCAATTTCTTGATTGGATTATTTGTCTTCTATTGTTGAATTGTAAGAGTTCTTTACATATTCTGGACACAAGACTCTTACCAGATATATGGTTTGCAAATTTTTTCTCCTATTCTTTGGGTTGCCTTTTACTTTCTTAATAGTGTCCTTTGAAGCACAAAAGTTTTAAATTTTGATGAAATCCAATGTATTTTTGTCCTCCTGCTTTGAATATCTAAGACCATATATGATTCAAGGTCCCCAAAATTTGTGTCTATATTTTGTTCTAAGAGTTTTGTACTTTTACCTCTTTACATTAAGGTCTAGGACCACTTTTTAGTTAACTTTTATATATGGTTTGAGGTAGGGGTTCAATTACATTCATTTACATTGACTATTCACTTTTCTCAACACCATTGGTTGAAGATGATTCTTTCCACCTTGAATTGTATCAGCATCCTTGTCAAAAATCAATTCACCATAAATGTAAGGGTTTATTTCTGGACCATCAAATTCTGTTTCATTGATCTATATGTCTGTCTTTCTACCAGATCATGCTATCTTGATTATTATAGCATTGAGTAAGTTTTAAGATTGGGAAGTGTGAGTCCTCCAACTTTGCTCTTTTTTAAGACTGTTTTGATTATTCTCAGTTCCTTGATATCCTTATAAATTTTAGCATCACCTTGCAAATTTTTACAAGGAAAAAAAGATATCTGGGATTTGATAAGGATTATATTGAATCTCTGAATAAGTTTGAGGAATAGTGCCATCTGAACACTGTGAAATCCCTGACTATGAACACGGGATCTCTTTTTATTTAGTTAGTTCTTTTCTAATTTCTTTCAATGATGTTTTGTAGTTTTCAGTGTACAAGTCTTCCACTTTTTTGGTATCTTTATAAATCAGATGAAACACTGATAGAATTTATGTTTTAGGGAATACATGAGAAAATTTTCCTCATATGTAGTATTTATGAGGCAAAATGAGAGATGGAGAGAGAATGAGAGAAAGGCTAGAGCTGTTGGGGTGAATCCACTGCTCAATATCTGACTGTCTGTCAGTGTCAGAGAAAAGTGAGACTACTTAGGGGGGACCACAAACGCAGAGTCCCAACGTTAGGCTAAAAGTATCCACCTTCACCAGTGAGAGATGGAGGCCCTTGACACGCCTCAAACCATACCTCATGGTAGGTCCTCACCCTCCCAGGTAAAATGCTGACCCTTTCCATAGTAACCTTGCAAAGAAATGTCAATATTTGTGTGAACTTTTCTATCCTGTAATCATCTGAATTCATAGTCACTCATAATATAGGATGAAAATTTCCCCCAATTCTTCCAGACCTGCCAAGCTCCCAAAGGTCCTCATTTAGTCAACAAATAGTACTCCAGGAATGACCTGCCTTTAACTCCCAGTGTGCTGTGGCAAAGGGGAAGAAAACAGTGATGGCTGGGAAAAAAGCAGCACCGAGGACCGTCTAGAGTCCAAAACAGTTGTGGAAAAAATTCTGAGAAATTCCCTAGAAAAGAATGGGAAAATATCCACATAAAAGATTTTATTGCTTATGACAAACTGCTGCTCACGTAATTTTTTTTTTTTTAACAAAGTAGGCTAACATTATAAAACTGCTATGCACAAGCACACACACACACACGCACACACACACACACACACCCTGACATACTAACCAGGCTGCAAATATTATAAAACTGCTATGCGCACATACACACACACACACACACACACACACACACACACCCTGACATACTGATCAGGCTGTATTTATAATATGTTCCTCAAAGGAAAATGTTGATTTCACTCTAAACATCTCTAAATGCAAATGGAAAAACAATTTTAGGAATCAAGGTTTCAAAGATCTTTGTATTTTGAGGTGGACTCCATCTTTCCCTGTTTCACTGAGGAGACTTCTATCAGTGTAAGCTAAAGCAGACATTCATATTTAATTTAGTTGAAGTATCTACTGTTCCTTAACTTACCCAAGTGTTTTTGCTTCCGCCCTTCTAAGGAGTTGCGTTTTTTAAGCTGCTCAAGACATTTTCTGCTTATTATATCATTTGTCTTCTCAACATTCCTGGGAGTTTATCAAAAAGAGTGAAGAAAAAGGAAATAGTTTTATTCCCCACATTACATAGATGAGCAAACTGAGGTATGGGTAAGGAAACGGGTTTTCATCCATTCACCAACTTATTCATTCACCATTTATTGAAAGGTATTTTGCATTAGGCCCTGCCTCTAGATGAGAAGGTTTCAGTAACTGTTTTGGTTCTTCTCAAAAAGTTTCCAGGCTCGTGAAAGAGTCAGGTTATTATTTTCAAAATGCAAATCTGATCGTGTCACATCTTTGTTTAAATTATTTCTGGGATTTTCTAGAGATTTCAGAAGAAAGACTACAATTCTTCTTATGGCTTACAAAGCTCATATATATGATTTTACTCCTGTACCCATG
Source organism: Loris lydekkerianus (assembly GCA_963574355.1). Classification (NCBI taxonomy): domain Eukaryota; kingdom Metazoa; phylum Chordata; class Mammalia; order Primates; family Lorisidae; genus Loris; species Loris lydekkerianus. Next base: position 35,215 of record CAUYPK010153879.1, on the reverse strand, counting down.
TCTATCCTCATCCAATTTCTGTCCTCACACTCACCCAAGGCTTCAACTTTCTTGGCCACGAGGTTCTTATGTTTTTGTTTTTATGAGGGACAATGAGAGAAAGGCTAGAGCTGTTGGGGTGAATCCACTGCTCAATATCTAACTGTCTGTCAGTGTCAGAGAAAAGTGAGACTACTTAGAGATTTCATTTTAATTTTTATAGAAGTTATAACGTCATGTAGTTCAAGAAGGTGATGTTTCTAATAGTTTTATTATGAAAAATAACAGCTTTCTTTTCCCCAGACTCAACTACTTTTTTAGCTTTCAATTAATTCTTTTGATATTTATGTCCTTATCGTTCAGTAACATTTTTTGCATTATCACTTCTCAATTTTTTGGCTTTAAGCTTTATCAATTGACTTCACACCAAGGAGTATGAGGTTTTAGTTTTGTTTATCCGTCACCATCACTCTCTGTTCCCAGCCTAACAGACTGTCATAACTTCTCATTCTACACCCCAGACTTTAACTGTAATTAAAAGTAGGTTTTTATGTGTTACAAATAAAAGCATAGAGTGATGAGATTATTTGTTCCTGTTTCACAAACACCTAGGTAGAGGGCTCAGAGAAGGGGAAAAAATTGATAAGAGCAATAACTGACTGAACGGCTTTTTACTTTTTAACTAGAAAGCATCTTAGAAATCATTTCTTCCTCTCTTTTAATTTCAGAGATGCTGAGACCTAGGTTTGAGGTCATGTGCAAGTGGATGACAGATAGGGACTAGAAGGCAGTCTCCTTATTTCTTTTTCCAGAGCTCTTTAGCACATGCCACACTGTAAACAAACCTGCCATTAAGATGAACGTAGGACTGCGCATTTATATTTTCTCAAGATACAAGAACCTCACCAACAATAGCCCTTAACACATTGTCACCATAATAACAATAGTATTAATTGTGGCTGCTATTTATTCAACACCTACGCACATCAGTCACCATACCAGGCCTTATGCTCTGCATGTTCTACTTCTCTCTGGTTTTCACAGATGTCCTGTGAGGTAGGTATTATCACCAATCGCATTTCCACATTGGGAAATTGAGTTGTAGGAAGTTTATGCTATGTGCCTGAATGACCCTCCTGGGCATATGTGGGAGGAAGTGGTGGAGCTGGGGTTTGAAACCAACTCTGTCTGTCTCTGAATTCAATGTTTGTCTTCTTTAATTGACATATTGCTTTCTCAAAACCCAGATCATTGCTTGGAGGCTCATAGACCTGTTCTGAGAACGAGACAAATAAATAGAGATGTAAACACCGTGCCTTAGGAAAGTGCCTGGGTAATGATGAGAGTGCCCAATAAGTGTTAGCTGCCACCACAATTCTTTTTCTCCTCCTCTTCCTTCTCCTCTAGTCTCCTCACCTTCCTCATTGCTAGCAAACCTAGCTTGTTCCTTGGTCTTTGGTAAATACCCTTCTTTTCTTTGATTTCCCATATGAAGAATTTCCACTCAATTCCTTCCCTGCAATTGCCTATGTGGAGTTTAAACCTTATCCTCTCTTCTTCTCATCCTCTTCTTCTTTTCCTTTTGCATCTGCCTTCCATTTTTAATTGGCTTCAGATGGCCCAAGAATGGCCCTATTCAGGTTCTGTAGCCTGGTGTATCCTTCGTCTTAACTCTTTGAATCCATTTCTCAATTCCTGGCTCAAACCCATCTCTCCCAAGAAGTCCATCTTGGACTAGGTAAACATTCTTCCTATCCACAGGAAAAAAAAAACAAAAACAAGTGCCATTTGCCCCGGGGGAGGTTCACCCATTCTTCAACTGCCTCCTCAGGCTTAAGAGATGTTATAGATCTCAGCTTTCTTATCTGCAAATAAGGGCACCCAGCAACACAGCTCTGGATGTTAGATTCCTCTCTCAGTGGAACTCAGGCTGCTGCACATCCCTAGGAAGTGCCAAAGGCTGAGCCCTCATGTTGCCCTTTCCTTTGGTTTCATTCTTCCTTGAAAATGAAGTGAAATTCATCAGCTTTAGAAGCTGTTGCTAGAAAACTGTGTGTCCATTACACTGTGGAGGAATCCTATCAAATTAAGACTATCTTGCATTCATCATGCTGGGAATATTCATTTTTAGAGGGAGAAGTAACTAAATACCTACATATCTTTATATTTATTCACTGAAATGAAATCAGCAAAACCAACATGTTGGCAAGAAATGGATTTTGAGAGCTGACCCCACTTCCTTTACTGTGCCTCTTCCTTCCACCCCACCTCCGGATCAAGTGACAGCCTCTCCATATTTTAAATGCTGTTATATCCTTTCTTGTTGACCACAACTCATTCTCAAAAATCTTCCATTCTCACTGTTATTTCAAGTATCCTCTCCCCAGCAGAGGGTAAAAAAGAAGTAAGAAAGGGTGGATTAATGGGAGTCTTGAGGGAGAAGAAAGAGAAACAGAATATTAGATTAAATCTACTATATCTCGGGCCTTTTACTAGTCACTTAGTGAGTGTCATTTGATTTAATATTGGTAATAATTTTACAAAGCAGGTATTGTTATCATCATTGTACAGTTAAGGAAAAAGAAGATCAAGGACGTTCCCTGGTCTGTCCATTGTTGCTTAGCTGCTATCAATCAAGTTAAGCTTTACCCAAGGTCTGCTCAGCTAGACAATCTGTCCTTTTTTTTTTTTTTTTCTTTGCTCTATCTATTATCCAAGACTGCTAAACAAATTGACACCAAAACTTAGTTGCTTAAAACAGCAAACATTTATTGGTTTTCATATAACTCACAGGTTATATGAATTAGGAATTTAAGTTTGGATTAGCTGGGCATTTTGGACTCAGGGTCTCTCACAAGATCTCAAACAAGGTGTTGGCTGAGGCTGCCTCATCTATCTTTTTTTTCTTTTTTTAATTAATCATTTTTTATTATTATTATTATTATTATTTTGCCTCATCTATCTTGAGGCTCAGCGCAGGAAGAATGTTCTTCCAAGCTCACTCATGCTGTTGGGACACTCAGGTTCTTGTTTGTTGTAGGCTGGATAAATTCCTTGCTATGTGAGCCTCTCAACATGGCAGCTGACTCCCCTCATAGTACATATTTAAGAGAGTGAGAGAAAGCACCCAAGATGGAGCCACAGTCTTTTTATAACCTAATCTTGAACATGACATTGGATCTCTTCTGTTGTATTATATTCCTTGGAAGTGATCAATAAGACCATGCCACGGTCCAGGGAGCGGGGATTACACAAAGGCATGCATACCAGGAGGTGGGGAGGTGGGGACCATTGGGACACTGTAGAAATCATCTTTATGAGCTCTTTTTTATGTCCTAAAGTATCTTTGCTTTACAAGAACAGGTTATGTTTAAACCATATCTCAGGTAAATTCAACCTTCCACCTGTGTTTAGCTCTTCATGTGAACTTTCTTCTCTGTAAATTTTCAGGAAAGAATATCAGAAAAACTCACATGCACTTTGAACCAGACAGTTCAAATTAAGTTTGCAAGATGTAGTTGTGCATAAATATTATACACTATATTGTATATATTATGTTACATATTATATAATGTTAATTAAATCGCATATACAATATTATTTTTGGTGTGCAAATATACACACACAATGTTTAAAAATTCTTCATATGGTCTGTAATGTATAAAATATAATAATAACATAATAGGGGTAAGCACCACCTGATACAATGTCCATTGCATTTATACAAGTCTTACTTTGCAAAGAATTTTATAATATTACCATTTTCATAAGACTCAAAAGAAATATCCCAGTGGCCACCCAAACGAGGCTGTGTACATATTTGTCTCCTCATTAGGTCTTATTAATGTCTAGGATTAACCAATAACATTTACTGACTACATGCTAGTAGCAGAGTCCTTTGGTGAACACACAGAAAATAAAGCTTTTTATAACACCAAGCCACTATAATCCAATTGCCCAGGGTGAATTATATGAACCTCATGGAGCTTAATGGGAAAGGCATTGTGGATAGATGGTGGAGCACATGAACAAGGCCTTGGGGTATCAGAGACCTGGCTTCAGACGTCTGGTCTACTGGCTGGGAGTTCTTGGGAAAGGGCTCTTGTCTGAAAATAGGTATAACAAGACTCACCTGACAGGACAACCATGCTTGAGGCAGTGTAGCCAAGTGTTTAGATGCATGGTCCATAAAGCCAGGCTGCTTGGGTTCAGTTCCAGACACCGCCACTTACTGTGGACAGGCCCTTCACTCGCTTCAGCTCTCCCATCTGAAGAAAGGAGACAATGATGGCACCTACCTCACAGGTCTGTTGGGACAATTAATTGAGTTAATATGTGCAAAGCTCTTAGAACATTACAGGGTACTTGGTAAGTGTTAAATCAATGGGTACTTGGTAAGTGTTAAATCAATAAGGAAAAAGTGAAGTCATTTGTGTAAAGCTCTTAGCAAAGTACCTGGCACTAATCAAGGAAATTAATGAATTATTCTCAATTTTTAACCTTTAATTTCTTCACCTGTAAAATTTGGATAGTAATGCTTATCTTACAGAGTTCTTATGAAAATAAAGTAAAATAATGTATATAAAGCATCTAATAGTTTGTGGCCCAAATAAGGACTTAGTAAATGGTGACTATTTTTATTATGGATATTCACAAGCATTTCTAGAGCTAGTAATAAGCTGGAGTAGGGAATGTTAAATAACCTAGTGCAAGCTCTCTCCCAGGCCAGGAAGTACATAGCTCAGCTGCGAGGAAGGGCCTTGCTCTGAGATTACTACAAGATGTTCCCCCACTCTCTTAGCCTGGGTAATAAGTGCTTTCCAGAGTTCCTTTGGGGCCGTGTGTATCCAGGGAATTGTGAGTCTGAGAATGGCTTCTTCTGGTTTCTGCATGGTATTTTAATTGGTATATTAAATTTCTTATCTACTTCTGTTTTGTGTTTTTAATAATACCCCTTTGTGGTTGCAGGCTGAGTGAATTAGAAATAACCAATAGAGATAAATACCATAGGTACACAGCGGGCTCGTAGACTGGGATTCTCTGGTTCCCTGCAGAGGAAACTGTGTTAACCCCAGGAGCTCTTTATAGAAAGAGGCACTCACAGGATGACAAGGAGGGGAGACTTGGGGGCACCCAAAGGACCAACTGAAACTCTCTCATTCCACTTTCTCAAGGACTGCTACCGGGCCTAACCTCTTGGCCCTGAGAGTCCCACTCCTTCAAGGCTGACGGTGAAATTTAATAGGTAGCACTAGCTTGGGTAGAAAAGAATGCGTTTTTCTAAAACATAACCCTGTCTTTGGCCCTGCTAATGATAGCCACAAACCAAGGGGGAAGAAAAACATTTTTAAAGCTGGTTCTGGGAAGTAAATTGCCCCCTGACCTCCTCCCGAGGGCCAGAGCACCGACTATCAGACTGAAGGCAAACATACTGCAAAACAAGACAGCAAGAGACAGCACTTGATGACTAATTGGCTTTAGAAACACAGAATAAAGGAAAATATATAAACAACTATCTGAGCTTTGAAAATAAACACTACTAAGGACTATGGATTGCTCATATAATTTGTTTTTCATTAGACATAGCGACCTCAGTGACTGTCACTGTCCCACACTGCTGGCACATGCATCTGGGATGTATCACTTCTAATGATGATCTTCAACATGACTTGAAATCTCACTTGGTTTTGGTCCCTCTTTCACTTTTTTTTTTTTAACCTGGTGGCTTCTTAGAAGTCTTATTAGAGTTCACTTGGCAATAATGTACGTATCTTAAATCAAGCGAATTTCCTAAGTCCTAACTTTCATCATCTTTCAAATGGTATTAGCTTGGCCTTAAATTCCTTAGTTAGAGAATTTCCATGGTAAAGGATAAGTTCCTAGTATCTGTTATCAACTCCCTGTTCGGGGATTAGTGCTGTGTTTTCATGTGGGATATAAACATATCCGGATAATTCTCCTGAGCTTCACTTGTTGAAATTTGACATTTGTCCTATCACTTAATTATGGCTTAGCTCCCAGAAAGCCTTGCTGGCACCTCCCTAACTGTTGCCTGCCCCTCCCCCGACACATACAACTCAGGCCTGGCCACAATTTTTCCTTTAGCTGACAAGGCAAAGCTGATAGCAAAGTATGTTCTAGAAGCCCTCCATCTTGAAAGAGGAGGTAGTTTTGGGGTGGTTGGGGGCTGTTAGCTACAGAAAGATCAAAACATTGGCTATCTGTGTTTTCCTATCCTGGCTTGCTGGGCCTTACAAGTGTTTACCCCCAGCCTGGCTCGGGCCACTCCTCTGAGCCCTCTGGTTTTGCTTTCCTCTCTGAAAGCCTGTCCCGCTTGGTCCCAGGAGTGTCTTTCCTTGGAAGCTTTTGCTTCCTCCAATATTGCCAAAACTAAAGCTGAAATTGCCCTCCAATGTAAAAATCTCATGGTTGAATATGGAAATAGAAGGCAGGAATTAGTAGAAAAGACCAGAGGGCAGAGAGAGCAGAGAGAGAGAAAGTCCTTATGTGAGACCTTGCAACTCAGAAGGAGCAGACGATGATGTCAGCAGTTGATGTCAGCTCAGGTTATAATCCTTGTTTTATTATCATAAAGTGTTTTCTCTCTCCGTAATTAAACAATCGAGTTGTATCCAGTAGAATGCGGGCAAATGTGTAAAAACCAGCTCTTTAGGAGAAGGAAAAGTGTTGATTCGTAGCGGTTGCTAATCTCCTTGGTACAAATATTTCCACATGGTAAATTTCAACAAACCAAAGCAAAATCACGGACCAAGGACCCAGGCAGATGCACACAAGCAGCTTTCGCCTCCAGCACCAGAGGGGCCAGGCCCAGGGCGTGGAGAAGGCCAGGAAAGGGTTCACAGAGCAAGCACTTCTTGAGCTTGAGTCTAGAAATGAGCATTTTCTAGTGGACAGAGTGTCAGGGGAAGAGGGCAAGAAGCAAGTATTTCTGGCACAGGGTTTGGCTGTTAAGTGTGTATGTGTATAAACACAAGACTTGTGTGTGTGGCATGTGTGCTGGTGGGGAGACAGGATATTTGTGGCTCTAGCCATGAGTCTTAATCACCTACATAAATCGAAGGCTTCAGGATAACATCTAGAGCAGTCTTTTTCAATCTTTTTTTTTTTTTAATCTCACAGCACACTTAAATTATGTTGATCAAAAAAAAAAAAGAGTAAAAGAAAGAATATACTTTCTGTGCTTTGAACTTCTTTCAAAAATAACTTAATAATCTTTAAAATTTGTTACAGCACATCTAAACCCCTCTCACGCACATCAGCACCGCAGCACACTGGTTAAAATCACTGATCTGGGGTCTCCTTTAAGGACGATTAGTTCTAACTCAGGAAGAAGATCTTACAACTAGACTCCCTTCAAAACAAAGTCATTTGAAATACAAGCATACTCGTTATGCTTTGCTTTATTATTTGCCTCAAAGATAATTGTTACTATAATTGCTTGGGGGTGCCATTGTATAAGACAAACAGCTTAATCAATATTAGTATGTGTTTTGACTATTCCACTGACTGGCCCCATTCCCCATCTCTCTCCCTCTCCTTGGACTGCCCTGTTTCCTAAGTCACAAATTAGGCCAGTTAATAACCCTAGTATAGCCTCTGAGTGGTCAAGTGAAACAAAGAGTGGCATGCACCTTGCTTTAAATCAAAAGCTAGAAATGATTAAACTTAGTGAGGAAGGCATGTGGAAAGCTGAGGTAGGCCTCTGGGGTAGTTGGCCAAGGTGTAAATGCAGAGGAAAAGTTTTGAGCAAAATTAAAATCGCTACTCCAGAGAACACAGAAATGATAAGAAAGCAAAACAGGCTTACTGCTGATACAAAGAATCTTTTAGTGGTCTGGATAAAAGATCAAACCAGCCACAACACTCCCTTAAGCCAAAACCTAATCCAGAGCAAGGCTCTAGCTTTCTTCAATTCCCTGAAGGCTGAGAGAGGTGAGGAAGCGTCTGCAGAAGAGAAGTTTGAGCTAGCAGAGATTTGTTCAGGAGGTTTTAGGAAAGAAACCATCCCTCTAACATAAGAGCACAAGGTGAAGCTGATGTAGAAGTTGCAGCAAGTTATCCAGAAGATCTTATTAGCTAAAATAATTGATGAATGTGGCTACATGAAACAAAAGATCTTCAAAGTAAATGAAACAGCCTTTTACTGAAAGAAGATGCCATCTGGAATTTTCATAACCGGAGAGAAGTCCTGCCTGGCTTCAAAGCTTCAAAACACGGACTGACTTTCTTGTTATGAGTTAATACAGCTGGTAACTTTAAGTTAAAGGCAATGCTCATTTACCATTCAAAATTTTGGGGCCTTTATGAATTATACTAAATCTACTCTGCCTGTGCTCTATAAAAGGAAAAACAAAGTCCAAATGACAGCACATCTGGTTATAATGTAGCTTACTGAATATTTTAAACCCACTATTGAGACCCACTTCTCAGAAAAAAAACATTCCTTTCAAAATATCCCTTCTCATTGACAACACACCTGCTCATCCAAGTGCTGTGATACAGACGTACAAGGAGATTATTGCTGTTCTCATCCCTGCGGGCACAAAGTCCATCCTGCAGACCAGGGATCCCGGAGTCATTTTGACTCTCCAGTCTTATTGTTTAAGAACTAGATTTTGTAAGACGATAGCTGCCATAGCTACAGATGTGATTCCTCTGGGAAAAGTAAATTGAAAATCATATGGAAGTGAATCATAGATGCCGTTAAGAACATGTGTGATTAATTGGAGGAAGTCAAAATAGTCACATTAATAGGGATGTAGAAGAAGCTGATTCCAACTCTCATGGGATGACTGTGAGAAGTTCAAGTGGAAGAGAACGAGAACTGAAAGTGGAGCCTGAAGACGTGGTTGAATTGCTGCAATCGCATGACGCGATTTTGAGGAAAGGAGTTGCTCCTTGTGGCTAAGCAAAGAAAGTGATTTCTCCGGACAGAATCTGCTCCTGCTGAAGATGCTGTGAACATTGTTGGGATACTCGCAAAGGATGAAGGGTATTATTATATAAACGTCATTGAGAAAGCTGCAGCAGGGTTTGTGAGGATTGACTCCAATTTTGAAAGAAGTTTTACTGTAGGTAAAATGCTATCAAACAACATCTCAAGCTATGGAGAAGTCTTTTGTGAAAGGCATAATTGATGTGGCGAACTTTATTGTCATATCAGATTAAGAAATTGCCACAGCCACCTCGACCTTCAGCAGCCACCACCCTGATCAGTCAGCAGCCCTCAACATCAGGACAAGACCCTCCACCAGTACAAAGATTACTTACTACTCCCATAAGGCTTGGATGTCTGTTAGCATTTTTTAGCAATATGGTATTTTTATGTTAAGGGACACGCATTGGGTTTTTTAGACACTTGAAAGACTCCAGTATAGTGTACACATAACTTTTATAAACATTGGGAGACCAAAAAAATGGTGTGACTCGCTTGATTGAGATAATTTGCTTTGTTGTGGTGGTCTGGAACCAAACCTGTAATATCTCTGAGGGATGCCTGTAATCCTTTGGTTATAAGAGTCAGTGAAATAGTATTCTAGAAGCCAAAATCAATACGTTATTACGGACAGTGGCCACACAAAGAACACAGCCAAGCCAAAGAAGAGAGAATTTCAGACTGAGAGGCAGTTAAAGGTCAGGCTGTGATTTGGTCTGTATAGGAAACAGAGAAAGTTTAAAGGTTAAGAGTGATGCATTGATTTGCGTCAAAATCAGAGCTCTGTGTACCAAGAACTGTTTCAGAATGGGCTAATTACCAGCTGTCTCCATCCTATTAGCTTGTCTTCCAAAGGCTGCCTTGCCTTTGTTTTATTCAAGGGCAATTCAAAGTATTGCTCCAAGGCAAGAATTTTATTATTTAGAGCCCAGATAATAGGAGGTCCAGCTCTTTAAAGAAAATCAACTAATATTTATGGAGAGGCACCCCAGCCCATACAGTCAGGTTCATCCTTACTCTCTGCACAGCAAACCAGGACTCTGAATATCCACCTCTCACACTGGCCCTTTTGGGAAGCCAAAGCTTGTCAGCTCTAACTATTCTTGCTTCTTTTTTTTTTTTTTTTAAATACACTGTATTGTTGTGCTTTGTTTCATTTTAAATATTAGACATAAGTTTGAAATAGCTACATCAAAAAGTATAAGACAAGAAAAATCACATAAATAGGTAGGAATGTTATCTGTGTGACAACAAAGTGTTTCTTATCACTGAAAGCTTTTGTCTCAATTAGGTGAAAACAGGAAAGACTACAGTTGAAGAAGGCTGATTGAGTACTTAGAGAATAAAATATGTTTGTTTTTATTAAATCCTAACTGTGTACGTTGATGGGGGACAGTGTGCTGATTTGGTATATGATGTGACAGTTTACATTAAACTGATGAACATAACCATCACCTCACTTACTTACTTGTGGTAAGACATGGATACTCTGCTCTTCATAGTTTTGAAATGTACCATTACATTGTGCACAACAGGTGAGGTCCCATCAAGTATTCTCCCTCCTCCCGCCATCCCATCTCCTCTTCCTTCCTTCTTTCTGGATTGTATTTGTGTTTTATCATTCGTATGAATGTGGAGGTAATTATATATTGGTTTCATAATAGTATTGAGTACATTTGACACTCCCCCCCCATTCTTGAGATAATTTACTAAAAAGAATATGTTTCAGTTCCATTCATGTAAACATAAAAGATGTAAAGTCTCCATCCTTTCTATGGCTGCATAGTATTCCCTGTTAATCCATTCATGGGTCAATGGGCACTTGGGCTGCACTTTGTAAGATCCCACAACTACAGACGTTGGTGTGGATGTGGAGAGAAGGGAACACTTCTACACTGCTGTTGGGAATGCAACCTAATATGGCTTTTTTGGAAAGAAGTTTGGAGAATAATCAAGGAGCTAAAAATAGACCTACCATTTGATCCTACAATTCCTCTACTAGGTATATACCCAAATGATCAAAAATCATTTTACAACAAAGACATTTGCACACAAATGTTTGCCAATTCATAATTGCCAGACCATGGAAGCATTCTTGCTTCTTGACCTACAAGACAGGGTCTGGGGCTAAGGAATTCTCAAATATTATTCCTCTGGCTTCTTTCCTTTTCATGAGGATTTTATATTTTAGCTGCTGTCATTCATTTAACCATTTTTTGTATAATTTAAGTATATTAAGACATATAATTTAACTATAACTAGATATAAAATAAATATAAATAGTACTATAACTTATTTAACTATTCTGTAACACAGATATGTATTAGGGGCCTTTGGGTAAAGGATGCTTTAAAAATGAACCTCAAAAGTCAAATCAGAAGCACAACTTGAATGCCTTTTTTAAGGCCTTTTTTTAAAAACAGAATGTGCCTCTTTTTTTTTTAACTATGGAAAAAATGCTAATTTTCTTGCATTGGAAACTTTAACAATTCAATTACAGTAAATAGTAAAAATAGTTTCCTAGTGGGAATACATTAAGGATATTGAAATAAAAACCCATTAGTAGCATGAACTATCAGCTAAAGTATATAGATAATTAGGACAGAACAGTTCTAGTAAGAGGAAGAAATAAGAATTTTTTATCCGATTCATCACTTTGCTGCTTGGTTCTGGTGGTCAGCCTAGTTCTTCCTGGGTTGTTTAAACAGTGTTGTACCAGTATAACCATGAGACTAAAGTTCATAGTATGCTGCTGCTGCTACTGTCAACAGACTAACTTTTCAACTTTTTCCCTTTAATTACTAAGTGGTTCCTCAGAAAATATCTGATAACCAAAGATGGCTGCTGTGAGACACTGCTTCCCTGGCACAATTTTACGAGGTTGATTCCCAAAGGGTTCTGAGTGAGTGGCGAACAGCCCCTACCAGAACCCCAGGCTCCCGGCACTGGTGTCCTAAGGAGCTCATCCTTATCTGTTCCCAACACCTTAAGCCCAGCCCCACTGCACAAGCAGAGGAATAAAGATGGAGAATGGGGTCATTCTCCGGGGCTCTGTGCTCCAGAGCTGGGCTTCTTCCCCAGCCAGTGGTGGCCCAAGGCTTATCTCTCCCAATTACAGTGGCCCTGAAGGAATGGAAGAGCCAAGTCCTTTTTTTTTTTTTTTTCTTTATTGAAACAGAGTGTCACTCTGTCGCCCTGGGTAGAGTGCTGTGGTGTCACAGCTCACAGCAATCCCAAACTCTTGGGCTCAAGTGATCCTCTTGCTTCTGCTTTCCAAGTAGCTGGGACTACAGGTGCCCACCACAACGCCCAGCTAGTTTTTCTATTTTTAATAGAGACAGGGTCTCACTCTCACTCAGGCTTGTCTTGAACTCTTCAGCTCAAGCGATCCTCAGCCTCCCAGAGTGCAATATTAAAGATGTGAACCACCATGCCCAGCCCCAGAGAGCCAAGTCTTAAGGGAGACTTCCTGTGGAACACAGCACTTAGAAAGACAGGGCAGCACCACGCAGGGGGTTAAGCAAAGTGTTCAGAGGTTCTCTTCTTACAGCTGAGTAAGCTGGGTGAGTCATTGAACCCCTCTGAACCTGTTTCTTCATCTGCAAAATGGAGCTGATGATATTTACCCTACAAAATTATTTGAAATCATGCGAAATAGGGATATCAATTACTTGGCACCAAGTAGAACCCTGTCAGGGGTGGCTCTGATCATTCCTCAGCGCTACCTCAGACCCTCTCTGCAAAGCAGTTTTTTATTTTGTCTTCTTAGCTCCTTTCAATCCTCCACTTAGGAATAAAAAGAGACGGCCTTATTGCCTTCCCCAGGGTCACCACAGGCAGTCAACTACAGACTGAGTATGAGATTGATGGGGAGGAATCTCCCACATGTGGGGGCCAGTTGGAGCCACTTGTAAATAGCTCTAGAACACCAAAGGTCACCAGGTGGGGCAGGAATGCCTTTCAGTGGACCTGAGCCCAGCTCAGTAAAGAAGGGACCAGGTCACATGGGAGAGAACAGGCAGCCCCACCCCTTCCAATAAGAGGCAAAAACATCCTGTAATGTTCTACCACTTGGCTGAGGTGCAGAGTGCTTGAACTCTCCAAAACTATCTATGCAACACGCTGTGTACATTGCTGTCTGTCCGTCCGTGTTTGTTTTCAGGGTCTTAGCAGGTTGGCTCTGAGTTCACGCTGCATATTGTGTTTGGCAGGAGGAGGTGTTTTAATAGCCTTGCTTGACTGGAACTATCTCAATGCTGGTGTGTTCTATTATTTTGAATAGGATAAAGTATTGCCCCAGGTTTCTGCATAATCACAGCACAGAATTGTTCAACTTTCAACTCGAGTTATCTACCTTAGAAAATTCTAAAATAACCACATCTGGAGTGCTCCCCTGCAGGTTCCTGGGCCTCTGACCAACTCTTGGACAGATCAGGCATGTCAAGACACACTTAATCTTTCATCTGACCTACAGATTGGGGAGGTAAAATTAGTAGAAAACCCTTGTCCCTACCCTTAACCTTCCTTTGTGGATAGCTGTAATCCAGCACCTGATGTGGGTGAGACGATACAGAAGCTATTTTAGTCAAAGTTTCTGAGATTTATATTCAGTTCACAAAGGATGTGCTCACTCACCCAAATGAAACGAAGCTGAATTTATTCATTCACTCACAGGTATTTTATTGTATCCCATCTGTGCCAGATACTTTGTAAGCACTAGGGATACAGATGTGCATAATCCAATCCCTAGCTGTAGGGCTCACTGTCTTGCAGAAAGGGCAAGGTGAAGGGCCCAAATGGAGGGAGTGGTCAACTGGAAATCAGGAACAACTCCATGAGAACAGTGACCCTTTTTCAGGGTCAGGAGTTCAAATCAAGAAGTCTTCCAATTTCCAGTCCCTTGCATAGGAGTCACAGAATTGACTCCTATGAACTCAGGATTATCCCAGAAGCCAATAAGAATAAATCAGGCTTTGACAACTTTTTTGGCTGGAATGATCCATGTAGACTGTCAGAATGACCCTAACTTCACTAGATAATTGGATGGTCACTTATTTTATGACATGAGTTCATCTCCTAAGTCAGCAAAGGGAACTCCGGTTTGATATTTGACAACCTCAGCATCTCTAGCCAATTCTATTAAAGACTCATGTGATCGTGCTCTATAAACAGAAGCATTTGGGAAAAAAGAAGTATCTGAAATTGTGCCCTTTATATTTAACTCGTCTCTTCTGGATAGTGAAAGTTAAGAGACTGAACTTAAGATGAGCTGCTGATGTCAAAAGAGAGATGGGATGGAAGGTAGGAATTGAGGGTCAAGTCACTGGCTGTGACTGTGATGTCAGCGTCACTTTATGTTCCCCCTCCAAATGTTCTCACACCTCTAAGTTGTGATACCTGAACTTCCACTGGTAAAGTCTTATTTCTTTAGAAATAAGTATGACCCTTTACTGAGATCACTGGCACCCTCAGTGAAAGAGGGGTTGCTGCTAAGGCAGAAAGACAGAAAGAAGACGGGCTGTGCTAACGATTGGGACACCCCAAGTTTTTTTTTTTTTTACTTGCAATTTGGTAAAGGGAAGCCCTGGCCAAAAATTTGTAAGTAGGAAATGGGTGCCCAGACCTAGGATTCTAAAGTGCTACAAAGACAGGCAAGTTTGATGGTTTTGATAACTAAGACACCTCACCCTTATTCCTCTGCCTCAGCTTGTTGTCACATGAGTTTCTGGTATAGAACCAATCAGATTGCACCTGATGACATGGCAGGATGTCACCTACCCCTGTGGCACTCTGAGAAAACAGTCACAGTCACAGGTCCTCAACAAGGATGCTTGGAGTCATATTTCACCTTTTTTTTTTTTTTTTTTTTTTCATTGTATTGAAACTCTGTAGTTTTATTGTGCAAAGCATCTCATTTCTCAGTCCCCACCCACAGGCCAGTTCAGACCTGCCAGGGAGGGGGTGAGTCAGTGTCTCAAAGCCCCAGTACAGTCACCAGAGGAACCTTTCAGTCCTACCAGGGGCACGCGTTCATCCAAAAGCCTGGATTGAATGCTCTCTGTGGAGGAGAGTGACTTTCCCCATATGGAATCAAAACAGTTGCAGACATGGCTGTGGTCTTGGTGGCTTCACTGCAGAGACCAGTCATCAACGCATGAAAGGTTGGGTCATGTAGGAAACAGTGGGCACTAACTGTGCAGGGAGAACTGTCACAGGTAAGAGAAAGGAGATTCCCATGGGCTTAGGGGGTTAAGCTCTGTGAAGTTAGGAATAGTGACTGGCTGTTCAATGTTGTATCCCCAAGGTTTATCACATAGTGGGTGCTTAATAAACATTTGTTAAATAATTGAATTGATGTGTGGATGAATAAATGATGGCCAGATGGTTATTATGAAATATTCCATGAAAGAGATGGTTTTAAAAGTTGCCTGAGCTTTTTTTTTTTTTTTTTTGGCTAAGCTTTTGAAACAGAGGATATCTTAGTTTGTTTGCGTTCTCTAATAAAATATCATAGACTGAGTAGCTTATAAAGAACAGAAATCTACTGCTCAGAATTTTGGAGCCTGGGAGGTCCAAGATCAAGGCACTAGCAGATTCAGGATCTGCAGAGGGTTCATATCCCCGTTCATAGGTGGCACCTCTTGCTGTGTGCTTACATGGTGGAGGGGTCTAGCTGTCTGGGGTCTCTTCTGCAAGGGAATTCGCCCCAGTCATGAGGACTCAACCCACGTGTCCAATCATTTCCCAAGTGATCTCCACGCCCTAATACCATCACCTTAGGGGTTAGGACTCGACATACGAACACTTGTGGGACACAAATATTTAGACCAAAGCAGAGGAGAAGGGGAAAAGGAAATCAGAAAATGTTCTTCTCCTAATGCTCCCCAGGACATTCAGCAGGGCTGAGATCCCACCAAGACACAGCGAGCACCCAAACACCTGTGGCAAATCCTTAGCCCTGACTGTGTCACAAGTTCAACCATGGTGGCTGGGGCTACCAGTGGTGGGCAATTGGTGGCAGACTAGAATCCAAAAAGAGGTGAGAGAAAGTAGAAGGGAAGCTTCTCGTTCCAAAGACAGCCTCAGTGCCCCTGGGTTCAGGCCTCTTCCCCCAGTGGCTCATCCATCTACGGGGAAGGCTCACAGAGCTCAGATCACCATGATTGCCCAAGTCCATAGTAACACTAAAAGAACAAGAGCCAACATGTATCATTCCCCAGTTGGGCACAGAGGTCTGTGTGAAAACAGGAATTCAACAGGTTCTATTTCCCCCCTCCCTTTCTGTTGGTCCCTGCCAGATTTAGGCTTCTAATCTGAACCCTGATATTCCTTCCAGCCACATCCACAGGCTCTTAATACTGACTACTTAATATATCCAAGCCCTGGCAACAGGATCAGGCCTCAAATAGGATGCAGTAACACATCCTGCCAGCTGCTCTGATGGCCCACAGCAGACAGTAGGGGGTATCCAGAAGAGGACAGGACAAAGTGTCCTTTTGCGTATTCCCAGCACCGAGCACAGTGCCTGACACAGAGTAGGTGTCAGCAAATCTGAATGAAGGAGTAAAGTGGTCAGCGCAGGTGCAGGTCAGCCTTCCGTTCATCTTCTCCTGCCCTGCACTCAGCTTTAGACAACAAGACTTCCACAATTGCTCTGTGCTGGTCACCTACTACCAGGACAAGAGTTCCAGCCTTTCTTTTGTAAATCCAGGACTGGACTCTGCCCTAGGACCCAAGTCTATTACCTGTTTCCTAGATGACAAATTGTTTGCATTCTTCAGATGTTGTTTTCCCCAGACCTTTGACCTTGTGTATAGGTCCCCAAAATATATACTCATTTTCCCAACTGTCATGGAGTCTCCTTCTTTTTCTTAGTTTTTATCCATGCTTAAAGCTCATCTCCACTGTCACCTCCTCTTGAAAGCCGACCCAGGTCTGCCCACCCTTGTAAGATGTGCACACTCCCTCCTTAGGCAGCTCTCTGCTGTCACGGCCTAGTAAGTTGCATCACCATCACTGATTCACTCATTTCTTCTCCATATGTGACAGTGAGCAAATGGAGGAAAGAGAGTATGTGTCCATCTTTATATCTCTATCATCTGTCAAGCACCTAGCACATAATCTTCAATAAAAGTTTGTTTAAAAAAATTAAAAAGTGAGTGCGTGGTTGAAGGAATGAATGCCTTCTACTAGTGAGGATGGCCTGAACTGAGACCTACTTTTGTCCTCATCCCTGGATGCCCCATGCTGCCTCTCACACTCACTATGCCTTTACCTTGGTCCCTAGAGTTCAAGTGCCTGAACCCCTCCTCCCCCCCCCCACCCATGTGCTTTGCCTGTTACGTTACCAGGTATGCACTGCTGCCTCCCATGATAGGATGTTTGTTTAGCCTTGGCCGTGGTGGAGTCCCATCAGATGCATGTTTAACTTTTTAAAATTCAATTATACACCCTCACTGCTTATAATTTCAGAATTCAATAATACACATTTTTAATGCAACTTGGCTTCTAGATATATGCTGTCTATTTCATTTGGCACAAAGAAACATTCACTGTTCCAACAGTGAAGGGAAAACTGTCAGATTTATTTAAAGATGGTTGACTCTGTTCTGTACTTTACGGACAATTTAAGGAATTTTTTAAGGATAATTTTTACCGATAATCAACTTTTACTTTACACTCTTATTTAATTGTACTTTTAAGAAACTTCACCTGTATAGTTTAGTATGTATCTTCAAAAGACAAGGACTCTTTAAAACATAATCACAATGCTGTCATCATTCAAATGTACCCAATAATAATTCTCTAATATCAAATATCCTTGAATGTCCTATTTTTTTTGTTTTATTTATAGATTATTTTCTAAGTTGGAGGTTTGAATTGATATCCCAATAAACTCCATACCTTGCAAATGATTACTGTATCTCTTAAATTTCTTTTTACTCTACAAGCATCTTCTTCATTGCTTTTTTCTAAATTACACTTTCTTGTTGTAGAAACCACACTGTTTAGTTTCCTACACTCTGGATTTTTCTGATTGTGTCTTTATGACGTTCTTTAACATGTGATTTTGTTCCCTGTACATCCTTTAAATTGGTGTTTAAATCTAGAGCCTTGATCAGATTCAGATTTTACTTTTTATTTTTTAAACTACTTGATAGCAGGTGTTGTGTTTCCATCAGTAGGTATAAAGTGTCTGTCTTCATTTTATGATGATAGTAGCCATTGATGATTGTTACCTAGATCCATTATTTCATAAGGTTTTGCATATTGGTAAAATAATTCCATTATTTCTTATTTTTATTATTGTTCGGGCTTCATTGAGGGTGCAAAGAATTAGGTAACACTGATTGCATTTGTTTTGTTTTGTTTTGTTTTGTTTCATTTCGTTTTGTTTTGTTTTGTTTTGTTTTTTGAGACAGAGTATCAAGCTGTGGTCCTGGGTAGAGTACCATGGCATCTTAGCTCACAGCAACCTCCAACTTGGGCTCAAGCAATCTTCTTGCCTCAGTTTTTCTATTTTTTGGTAGAGACGAGGCCTCACTTTTGCTCAGGCTGGTCTCAAGCTTGTGAGCTCAAGCAGTCCACCTGCCTAGGCCTCCCAGAGTGCTAGGTTTACAAGCGTGAGCCACTGCGCCTGGCCACTGATTGCATTTGTTGAGTAAAGTGCCTCTTATAATCGTGTCCCTTCCCCAAGAGGTCTGCCATGACCCCATCCCCCTCCCTTCTCCCCTCTCCCCACTTCCCTCTTTACACAAAGGGAGAGTAATTAACTGGCTCCTGAGCCCTTTTCACAAGGCCCTCGCATTACTGATGGATACTTTAGCAATTTAGATTATAAGATTTTTCAGGCTCATTTTGTACATTTCCTGAGCCAGTCTTGGAATCAGTCACTTACTTCTCTAGGAAACTCGGGTTCCTTTCAGCAGACCCAGTGTTCAGAGGCAATGCTCTGAGTTGCTCAGAGTCTCTTTGGTGAGCTAGAAAAACCATGAGTTTATAGAGATAGCTCCAGTTCAAATTCAAGACTACAAGGCCTCTACTTATCCTTTTTTTTTTTTTTTTTAAATTAAATCAGAGCTGTGTACATTGATATGATCATGGGGCATCATAAACTAGTTTCACAGACCGGTTGACACGTTTATATCACACTGGTTAACATAGCCTTCCTGGCAATTTCACAGTTATTGTGTTAAGACATTTACATTCCACATTTACTAAGTTTCACATATATCATTGTCTGATTCTGAGATTTATGGGAATGATTCTAAAAAGTAGGCAAATCACCCCCAATTATATGGTGAATTGTGTAACTTTTCTTAGCTGTCCTGTTTGCTGTACTACCCACGCCTTTCCACCTGCAATGTGTCCTGACCTGTGGAGTTGTGCTTCCACTTCCCACTGAAATCTCCCTACAGATTCGAGAGGACTAAAGGCAATATATAGACTTTCCTATCTCAGTTTATTACAAATGGCAGCATCTGCTCCTTACATATAACATGTTAGCATTTTTTTAAAAAAGAAGCAAAGACATTATTGATCCCAAACTAAACATTTTGAAAACTACTCTTGTTACTTAGCTGAAATTTGGATGGGTGCACATACAACCACACACATAACCAGATGCACACACAATTCTCTCTCTGTCTTCTATTCCCCTCTGTTAAAAGTCAAAATGCCAAAATGCTCATTTTTGTGACTTTTGAAGTTGGGTGATAAAGTCCTATTTCCTCACTGTGGATTCAATTCTCTTAATTTTTGCTCACATCCCCACCTAAAATTTTTTTTTTCTTTAAAAAAATCACACTTTAAATTTTGGGTAATATATTCAAAGACAAACACATTTGAGTTCTGCTTGAGATTTGACTTTGTATTAAAAATGCTGATATTTTAAGCATCACTACAAAAGCCCAGTGATTCTTCTGGGAAGTATTAACTCAGCATCTTTAACCAAAATAACAGACACTGTGTTTGGGACTTCTCTCTCCCCTGCTATCTGCATATAGAAATCTAAAAAGCCACGATAATTGATTTTGCTCTGCCTGGGGATGTCCACATGCCATTGTCTGGACAATGAGATAGATATAGGTAGAATTCCCTGAGGAAGATTTTTTTTTTTTTTTCCAAAATGAAGAAAGGCAAAGCCTCCCCAAGAGAAAGCTGTCTGCTTTTTTTTCCTTCTCCTTTCTTCCTGTCTGAACCTCAGCAGTGAGGTCATGAAGTACAGCACTGTCCTGCTGGTGACAAGCATGGATGTCATGGTCTTCAGGCAAATGACAGTGTAATGGAAAGATGAAAGGCAGTTCAGTCTCTGAAGATCTCAGTGAGCCATCACTGGGTGCCAGTTCTGATGCTGTCATAATCAAGTGTTCAAGCTACCGTTACTCTTAAGAGCTATATACAATCTTTACAACTGCAGCACTCAAGCTGAGCCAAGTGAAAAAGTGGGGTTCATGATAAGAATACAGGTGTCTCTCTCAGCATCTGACAGAGAAATGTGTCCTGGCCTCAGAAAAGATGGAGAACAGGAAGAGAACGCTGCTAGGACAGCAGACTGCCACTCTATAGACGATTAAACATCATACTTACTACAACAGCCACCAATATCATAACACATCTGAGGAATTACTGAGAACAAGACATTCTCCTGGCAAGCCTGGAAATCTCTTGTGACTTGGAAGGCAAGTCACCAAGTAACTCAGTAATCCTGGAGGAGCAAAGTTCAGTCCTGTAGTAGTAAGGGCTAATGTTAAACATTAAGCATTTTATAGCAGTTCCTTGAAGGATTAGTGGAGAAAAATTGCATGTAGTATTTTGGAGATCATTTCCCTTACCACCCTTGAAGATCATTTCCTTGAGTACACACTCTTTGGCACCTATGAGATCATTTCCCTGAGCACGCAGCCCCTGCATGTCTTTGCTTAGTAATCTTTCTGCCCATTATGTATCTTCTCAATAAAAGGACTCTGTGAGAAGTGCTTGGGTGTACTGTCAATCTGTGTCTCACGTGATCATTTATGCAGTTGTGACACTGCTCCACTGCTCTCTGTCCCAAGCAACAGGTTTTTAGGACCGATCTCTCTTTGCAACTGTGTCATTATTCTTTGACAAGACAATGGAACCATTTCTTTGCTTCTCCATGCACCAGGCTGGCCTACAGATCTGAAGCTATCTCTTTTCCAATCTATTCTCAGCCTCAATTCTCAATTTCCATCTCTTAGTTCAAATTGAAAATAGTTATGCAGAAGAATCTAATTGACCTTGCATGGAGAGAGAACTGTTCTCATGACCTGGGAGTGGAAGAAAATGTGAAATAAACTAATATTCACTGAATCACACTCAACAACTATTTACTGAGCTCCTACTCGGGGGTGGCACCCTCCTAAACACTGGGGACACAGCAGTGACGTGAACTGAGCCCTGGTTCTCATGTCTCACCTCCAGTTCATGGAGACAGGAAGGGAACGCACAGATATGTAACATGTGGTGGAAATATGTGACATGAGGACACATAACATTAGCATAAAGAAAAAAGACCAATGTGACAGGGGAAAACTACTATCTCTTATAGGCTGGTCAGGGTTCTGGTAAGGTGACATTTGAATGGATATCCTGAAGAAAAGGAGGGATTTATCCTTGTGGTATATGGGGAACAAGATTCTATGCAGAGATAACAGTAAATGCAAAGACTCACACCAGAAGCTTTTGTTTGGCCTTTTTAAAGAATCTCCAAGGCAGCCAGCATTTCTGTAGCAGACTGAGCAAGGGGGCTAGTTGTAGCAGGTAAGTCAAGTGAAGGGTCACGGCATGAGTTCTGAGCTCTCTTTGACAGCAGGGACCCCATCCAGGCAAGACAAATTGTGCTGGATAACATCCCCCTGCCAAAGGTCTATTGCAAACTGATGTATATATAAGTGAATGATAGTACTTAGAAATTATCATTTTATTTGTGGAAAGTCAGAGAAGTCTCTATGGAAGGAGTACAAAGCAGAATTGCACAAGGGGAAGATCATGGCCTTTGGAGTCAGAAGGACCTGAGTTTGAATTCTAGCTGGACCATTCGGATTACAGTACCTTGAACAAATAAACTAGCTTCTTTGATTCTCAGGTAAAACAGACTTAGTACCAACCTACCTTACAGAATTAATAAATTAAGCATAACCCTTGTAATGTTTACGTGAGAATGATCCCTTGTCTCTTCATTTACTTGGAGAATGAACACCTTTTCTGGGCATGTAATTCCATGAAACAAATCAGAAAGGATGTACTCGAAGGCCCTTCTATCTGAGCTGCACAGGACGGGGTGCATGAGAGCAGCCTGGGTCTCCTGCCCTCAGTCCTGGCCCAGCAGGTCCTGGGCAAGGACATTCAAGAGTCCAACTCCAAAAACACATTCTGAGACTGCCTATAACACTCTTTTTCTCCCAACAATGTGGTAACTAGTATTATAGGAAAATAATCAGTTTGATTCTTAAGAAAAGTGAGGAATTCAAAAGGGAAAGGAAAAAATGGAGGGAGAAAGTCACAGGCAGAAAATGTTCTTCCTGAATTTGATGGAGAAGCATTGATTAAGAACTGGGTGGCACTACATTAGATGCCTGCCCTTGTAATACTCGTGCATCCATTTTTTCTAGATGTCATTGATCTGCCCTTGCCTTAAACACAATCATAGGAGAAGCGGAGGTCTGCAGTTATCTTGACCGTTAACACGAAATCACCAAGTGAATTTAAAGTGGTAACCCCAGTATCCAGATATTTAATTTTTTTAACACAAGATTCCAATTTAGAGTCTCCCTGTACTAGTTATAAGCTCTGTGATCTAGACAAACAACTTATCTTCCCAGGCCTTACTTTTCCTGTTTTTAAAAGAAGAAAGTATTTTTTACCTCCCGGAGTTATCATGAGGATTAAACAAAATGATGGGATTGGTGATCCCTTACCTCTATTTTAACAAACATTTCTGAAATGAGTTACTGAACGGTCACTGCTGACCATTACCCATCATGAAAACTTCTTTCTTGGCTTCTGTGAGTCCACTTGATATTATTTTGAAGGAGACTAGAAAATGTCAATTTTGTAGTAAATAAACCCTAACCACATTAGGGTTAGGGTTAGATAGTCAGTTAACTATCTACAAAAACACATCCACTAAAAATAACACTGTCAGGGATGGCACCTGTGGCTCAAAGGAGTAGGGTACTAGCCCCATATGCTGGAGGTGGAAGGTTCAAACCCAACCCTGATCAAAAATTGCAAAAAAATAAAAAATCAAAAATAAATAACATTGTCATTTCACAGCATCAAAAATTTACAACCAATCATATTATGTGAAAAATCTTACTTTGTTTATTAATTTCTATTATTGACATAAAGAAATGGATCACTGGGTTTTTGAAAGAAACTCTGGAGTAAAACAGGAGAGTCACATTTTCAGAGCTCAGAATCTGAATGGCAGAAGCCGAATGCCATTTTAATGGCTCTGAAAAACATTACCAGTCAATCAAATCTAAACTGTTCCACTGCTTTACAAAACTGGCACAAAACTGGCATAAACACGAGACATAAGTAATTGAGGTTTTATATAAAAATGAAAATGAGTGGTCAAAAAACTCCAAAGCCTTTAATAATTAATACATAAATGTTCTGGTAATTTAAGTTATGGGCTAGGGTAACTTAGACCCAATACATTAATTCACCTTAAGAGCAGGTTGATTTAAAGTTTCCTTTTTAGATATGCATGGTTTACTCAGTAATGATAATAAAAGAGAACCACGAAATTCCACATACACAGCATCACTGCCTCTAAACCAGCCCCGGCATGTCAGGCAGCAGGGCCCTTAAACCCACACACCAGGAGTTTAACTCAAGCTTGGCTGGGGGACTTGGATGAGACTTTCACTATTCAGACACAGAAAATATTAATTATCATCAAATCTGTCATTATCTTACCATGCCCCCTTCCACATCCTCATCTCACCTATCTGAGCCTCTCTCCCACCAGCCGGCAAAATGAAAAGCAGTGATTTGCTCAGTGTATTCTGGTTCTGCTCAAAAGGAAAAGGGGCCGGCTGTGTATGCTTGTTTGGAAAAATCAAAACAGGGAGATGGGCAAAGGTATTTGCTGAAGGCCCCAAGGCAATTCTGTAGAACATTCAGAGAATATTTTATTGAAGCAGCTACAAAAGGAAAACAGAGAAGAAAGAAGGAGAAAGGACAAAAGAAGACAGAGCAGAGAGAGAGAACTAAGAAGGACTAGAGAGAAAGCACAGAGAGAAGATGGAAGGAGAGAACAAAAACAAAATGGGGCACTTACAAGGGTATATGTAAAACTCAGTAAGTGTGGAATGTAAATATCTTAGCAAAATAACTAAGAAAATGCCGGGAAGGCTATGTTAACTAGTGTGATTAAAATGTGTCAAACGGTCTATGAACCAAGTGTATGGTGCCCCACGATCATATTAATGTTCACAGCTATGATTTAATAAAAAACAAAACAAACAAAAAAAATGAGGCACAAAGCCACATGTTTACTACCCTCCCCCCCACCGTTCTGTCCTCTGAACTGCATGTCAAGGTGTTAGAGTGCTTAGAAGCAGCAGCCCAAGTGGGCTTGGTTAGCCGAAAGTAACAGACAAATGCCTGTAAGATACGACTTCAGTGACACCTGAACAGCTAAATGGAGTCACTGACCAAAATAACACATATCTATCTATCTATCTATCTATCTATCTATCTATCTATCTATCTATCTATCTCTATCTCTATCTATCTCTCTCTCTCTCTCTCTCTCTCTCTCTCTCTCTTTCTCTCTCTCTCTCTTTCCTGGAAAGGGCTATAATACCTACAGGACTTGCCCTAGGTTAGGAAACTCTTTCAGCCTGTTTGCAACCATTTAAAATCTTTTTCTGAATGCCTTTCAAGGTCATTCCTAGCTTCTGATTTGGACCTTAAGAGAAGAAAATATCAACCTGGTAAGTGTTTGAGCTGGAAAAGATGTCAAACCAGAAAGGTAAAGTCATCAAAGACAAAATTTACTTATCCAACCAGCCTTCAGTGCTTGTGAAACCAGGCTTAAAGTAGACATTCAGTTTTTATTTGGAAATCAAGGAAGTTGGAAAAATACCTGTTACATTTTGATTTGACGTTTATGAAGTCACATGTCTCACAATTAGGGTAACAAAAAATATCCCAATACTTCTCAAACTCACACTCACACGTGTAAATAGACCCACAGTAATGTAGCTCAGGAGTGAATTATCACTTTTGAAAGTCAAGTCCTTTCCTTTTTTCTGTCTTGTTGTGCCCTACATTTCCCTGTAGTTGCTTTTGGGGGAATAAAATGGCTAAAGCTGGATCAGGTTTCACATATAGATCCAACAATGGAGGATTTCTTCCCATTTTTTTTTTTTTATCAATAAAGAAAACTTTTCTCTTGAGTTCACTAGCAAACTTTTGCTATGTAAGAAATGATATTGCATAGGACAGTGTTTTTCAACATTTTTTATCTCATGGAACACTTGAACCTATAGTTAACGTAAAACATTCGCAGTACACTTAAATTATGTCCATCAAAAAAAAAAAAAAAAAAGAGTAAAAACAGTATATGCTTACTCTGCTTTGAGCTTTTTTCTAAAATAATTTAGTTAATGATCTTTAAAAAATTTTGCGGCAAACCTAAGATCTTCTCGAGGTACGCCAGTTGAAAATCACTGCTTAGTGGTTAGGAACATAGACCTTGGGACCAGACTCCTGGGTTTGAACCTAGCTCTGCCACTTACTAGTCATGTTTCCTGAACCAGTTCTTTAACCTTTTTGCTCATCACTTTCCTCATTTGTAATTAATAAAACATCTATCGCATAGTGTTAACTAAGTTAATGAATGCAAAGATCTTCTTTTAATTTACTATTTTAATAGATGAAGGAGGTATAGATGGTTTTTTGATACATGGATAAATTGATAGTAGTAAAGTCAGGGCTTTTAGTGACCTGTTACCAGAGTAGTATTTATTGTAACTGATGGGTAATTTTTAAAACAGCATCCAGTTCACTGTAAGTCCTATTATATATTAGTTCTTGGCCTCAAGTTCGGCCATATACTCATGCCTAAGGCACTAAGAAGGGAGAGAGATGGCCAACATTACCTCTTGGGGCTTGAGACCACTTCCTTGAATCTCATGACTTCTCAAAGAATAGATACCTAGATAAAACTAGCTCTGGTTAGACTAGAAGAAGGTTATAAGTGGCTGTTGACTATGCAATCGAAATCATTTGCTACACATACTGTATCCCTTAATCCTTATTACAACTCTATAATGCAAATGATATCATCTAGATATTAAGAAAAAATATGCAAGACTCAGAGAGGTTAATTGACTTGCCTTAGGTAACAGAAATAGCAATGGTAGGTTTGGTGTTTTAAACCAGACTATCTTCATGATCTGTGTTCTTTCCATCATGACAACCAGGTTCACTGAGATGGAATGCCCAAGGTTTCTCATGGTCATCCATCTGCATAGGTTCATTTGGGGGCACCCTGTGGAGGTGCACGCAGAAGTGCTCTGTAGGTGGGTCCCTATAATACAGCTTAGAGAAGAAGGGTAGAAGATGAAGTGGGTGGAGGGGCATGAATGTAACTACCCGTTCTTCCATGCTTAATAGGTGAATCATCACAAACGTTTTGAGATACACAAATATCAAGAAATATAAAATCTTCACGGTCAGAAACAAATGAAGGCTTCTCAACAACACCAATAAGCCAAGCAAGTTTAAACTTTGAAGTTTGCACGGGTGAATCAGAAAGGATGCTGTTGACTGTGTTTCTTGAAAGTGAAATCATGAACCATGACACAGGCTGTCTCAAAACTTTTGTAGTGACTCATGTACATGTGTTAAATACACTGTGGGTCTCCTCTCATTCAGGACTCTTATGTTTTTAACAACACATTTTTTCCCATACAAGAAGAACCAAATTTGGTTCATGATTTGAGAGACTTGGGCAACTACCCAAATTTTCATCTTAAGAAGATTCAATCTGATAATCCAGGAAACAGGCCACCCAGGCCCCTTACCATTCCTGAACCATGGGATCAGAGCATCATTTTAACTCTACAAATACAGAATGCCATTAAAAGAAAAGCCACAAGGACTAATCAAGCAACCAAGTGTGCAAGAAAGGAGTGTGGTGATAAAAGTCTTTGATATCTTTGAGCAGATGTCCTGTAGGAAGAGGGTCAGTTAGCCTAGAGCCAGGGAGCCTGGAAATGCACATGATATCATGTTCATAAATCTGAGACATGTTTAGGGATACAAAGAGTTAGGCTTCCATGGGGCTACAGAAGCAAAAGAAGCACTGATGAAGTGTATTTGTAAAAACAGGAGCTTGTAAGTACTATAGCTTATTAATAAATAGAACAGGCTGGCTGAGGATATGATGAGTTCGCCATTTCTGAGCATGTCAAAGCAGGCACCAGCTTCCCCCTCGCCAGGTAATACAATAGTCCACTTCCACAAATCGGCCTAGCAAAACTGCAAAATGTGTTCGAATTTATGGACTGATATAAATTCTTCACACCCTCACAGCCGTTTCAGTATTTAAAATACTGTTATTTTATTGGGTTTGAAGTTGCTTAGCTTTTCCCATCAGTTGATCTTTCTAATTGATTAATTGGCTTTTAGCACTGTAAGTTTTGACTTCATCTTTGCTACTCTGTGCACTGGCCAAACGTGCATCCACTGCAGAGTACTGGGTAATGATAATTTTGATTTGGGGAGGTTTGAGTCACAAATGAAAAAACATTTTTAAAAAGGTTCTTTAGGATGACACAGAGCTGCCTTTATACCCATTGTTAACCTCATCCCATTGTCTACATTTTTTTTCCCACCAAACTACCAGACCACCCAAATAAACTCTTCTTTTTATATTGAATTTACTATGTTTTGAAATTCCCCTGGGATCTTAGGGTGTGAGGTGTTGTGTGTGAGCATGTGTGTGTTTAAGGTGTGTCCTTCACAGCCTGATAATTATATTTGGGTTAAGTGTGGCCTATGGACTTCCATCTCACATGTGGTGTTTTAAACCCCGTAGGGAGGCTAAAGACTACAGGGGAAGTTGGGCAGAAAGCCACATGGCTACACATTTCACGCAGACCTCCTGTTCCATGTTACTCCCTCTCTGTCTTTCTGTTGCCAAACCACCAGGTTCAGCTAATTCCTCTTCGAGCAGAGTCTCACCCAGCGCTGCAATTACAGTGGAGACATAAATGGAGTTAGAAATGAAGTAATAAAGAGGCAAAGAGAAGACGCTGCTGTGATTCATCCCTAAAGCATGTGGGGTCATTAAAAACATATACATGGTCCAGCAATCACTAATTTTACCCACTAACTAAAAGAAAGGAGGAAGATGTTAAAATTGGTGCTCTGAGAAAACCCTGCCTCTCTTGGTCTCTTCCCAAGAAAGCAGCTTGCTGAAGGGGGCACGTGTATGTTCTAAGCAGAATGCCAAACCTGTCATCATAAATTATCCCAAGGTGTTATTTAGAATAGCCAAGCCAAGGAAGACGCTAGGAATTTTGAACAATGTCTGGTTTTTACACTTTTAATTCTTAAGATCTATTAAATTGTTCCTAAAATAAAATCCCTTAGATATCAGTACTTTAAACTGTGCTTAAGGCAGTATTTGGGCACTTGTCTTATGATCCAAAATTTTCCAGGAGAGAAAAGGGAGAAACTCTGACATCACGGCCCTAGAAATTTTGCCCATGGGAATTTTATGGGAATTTTATGGGAATTTACCCATTCTGATTTCTAGCAATCCTTGAATTCTGCACACTTCCCTTAAAAGCAACTTCTTCTGATTGTTGTGTCTCCACGAATAGCATCTGCCTGTTCCCTCAGAATTCCAATTATAGCCACATTAGCCTTTTTTATTAATCCTCTTCCACTTCTTCAATTTCCACCTCAACCTCCCTCTTCCAGCATCAAGTCAGAATTTGCTTGTGCACCTCTTCCCTGGGAATGACTGCTTCTTCACCGTCATGTCAACTCCCCTCCACTGGCATGACGTTATTGTACCTCACAGCATAGCTGTCTATGCACTTGACTTATCTCTGCTGTTAGAACATGCACTTGACTTATCTCTGCTGTTAGAACATGCACTGTGTGCAGCAAGGACTGTGTTCTTTAGCTGTATATCACTACAATACCTAAAGTAGCAATGTGCGCACATTCATCCCTAATGCAAATAGATTGTTTGAACCTAGTTTGAAACTTTACTTTGATGTCTAAGTTAAGCTGTCAAGTAGAAAAATGATTTGGAGGAGTTCAGTCAAAAAGAAAAAGGCCTCAGACCTCTCTACAGGTGATTCCATTCCCTTCTCCCTACAACAATTGAAAGCATAAGTAGATACACCTCCTTAACCTCAGAAAAAATTTGATCAATGAGTGGTTTGGGGGATTGTATTTGTTACAGTCAGTAATGACTTCGCACACACATTCAATACATGTTTCCCAAGATCTGCCCTTGGGAAAACTGCATGCCTTTTTTTTTTTTTTTTTTTTAAGAAAAGCAAAGATAAGAATTCTGTTTGAGGCAGGAATTAACTATTCACATGCTTTTGAATGTGACCAAAATCCAAAATCAATCAACTTCTTTAAATGTGTTTGAATTGGTGAAAAATATCTATTGCTAAGTTGAAGGACAAGGCTCATTATTTTTAGTCTAGGGAAAAGGGAGAAGGTAGAAAACCTGGATAATCTTTTGCAAAAATTTGAATCAATGGTCAATGTCTATGAAAAATACTTTAGAAAGTCAATGCCCTGATACCATGGTCTTCAAGAATCCTCATTGCCACTACAGGGACCCCATGCATTACTCACTAGTCTCCCCACTGTATACGTGAGAGTCATTCAAAATCCAAAAATCAGTGAGATCCCTGCCGCTTTGAGGCTATATTCTTATTTAAGTTCTGTATAGTATAAAAACTCCCGATAAAGAGTGGCTTTGACCTTGAAATTTATCCAGACAGGCTGAACAAATGGCAATTACATATTTTCCCAGTCCAAAGAAAATAATATTTTATGTAACTGGACTTAGAGACTGGATTTCATATCCCATCATTAAGGGATTTCCCTCCAGCAATTGTGAGATCTCACTTAGCCAAAATTTTCATTTCACTTTAGCTCCAAGAAAATTATCAGAGCTTGGCTGAAGCAGGCTGGAATAATGCCTATCCCATTTCTAACACGCTCATCAGACCCTCAGTCAGGGCCATCAGCTGTTTTTCTAAAAACCCTTCCGTGGATCAGTGAAAAAAAGATGAAGTGCAAGAATTTGAAACATAAAGGATTTGAGGTTATCAAGGCATTTGGGGCACAAAATAGCCTGTCATCAGGCCATTTTCAAAATATATCTCTTTTTATTGGCTTTCAGACAAATACAACATTATTTCCACATAGGAGTGGGCAGACATTGCCTTAGTCATTTTTTTTTTTTGTACTGGTCAATGGAAAGTTCCCCAGTGGCAACTGTCAATGTGCCTGGGCACGCACAAAGTTTTTGTGGGTTTCTTCCTTTCTTTTTTTTTCTTTTCTTTCTTTCTTTTTTTTTTTTTTTAGACAGAGTCTCACTCTGTTGCCCAGGCTAGAATGCCGTGGCATCAGCCCAGCTCACAGCAACCTCAAACTCCTGGGCTCAATTGATCCTCCTGCCTCAGCCTCCCAAGCAGCTGGGACTACAGGCGCCCACCATAATGCCCTGCTTATTTTTCTGTTTTTAGTAGAGATGGGATCTCACTTTTGCTCAGCTTGGTCTCAAACTCCTGAGCTCAATGGGTCCCCCCACCTCGGCCTCCCTGAGTGCTAGGATTACAGGTGTGAGCCACCACAGGCGGGGCTTTTTCTGTGTGTTTCTTTAAGTGTGCTTTTCCTTTACTAACTGCTAGCCATATTTCAGGCACAAACTCAAGGACACCAAATTAGAGGTCCATGACTTGGAAGAAGGACAGAGAGAGACTTGTGAGGACAGACACAGAGAGAATGAGGTATGGCCTTTTCACTCTGCACCTGTACATAAGAAGCAGACACAAACAAGGGAGAAATACGGGACCAGATCCATCAAGTGAGCGCAAACACAACTGGCCTTAGAACTCAAATATCCTAAGTCTTTCTGTGACTTCCAATAATATAATGCCTGTCACGTCCTACAAGTACAGTTAGTCTGGGGAGCACAGAAATGCAGGAGGACATGACAACTGGTGAGTTTCAAGCTCTTTGGGCTATCTTTCTTGCCCAGCCTGCCCCCATCCAAGTACGGGACCATCTCTGTGTCTCTGCAGCCACAATTGCCCCTAGCAGCAATTGCCACAGGGCAGTGGAACTGGCACTTTCCTTTTCTCCTTCTCTAACCTCGCTATAATCCCTTGAAATGAAAAATGTTCTATTTCACCTCTCTAGAGAGTAGCTCTGGAGAGTTTGACATGTAAGAGGAAATGAGTAGTTACTGAACTAATAAATTGACTTTTGATTCTGTGTAGGGACGAGAAAAACTCGAGCCAATCAGTGACAGCTCCAAGAGGAGAGGATTTTACCTTGACACGGGAAAGACCATTCTAACCAGAGCCTCCTGGAGTCGAGTGGCAGGGCAGGAAGGGCTGAAACTTTCAGAAAGAGAAATGATAGTGGGGAGAAGATGCCCGTTTGGGGTGGTCTCCAATTCAGTGATCCCGTGACTGTTCCATTCCCGACTCTGGACTCTGGGCCTCATTACTAATCTCTAGCACCACCTTCCTGTAACCTGGAGGACTTTATGTATAAAGGTCCATAAAGTCTATCCTGGCTTGTTAGTGGGCTTACTGATCCTATTCTGTATTTAAGATCAAAACTCTGAAGTAAAGTGGAAAAAACAAAAAAACAAAAAACTTAGTTGAAGAGGTCCATGGTTGGGAAGTCAGCTTAACCTTCTGCTTGTGAGCTGATATGGATTACCCAGATCCCTGGAGAAGCATTATATAAACATAATAAACAGGAGTCTCCACATGTGTTAGCAGAAGAAAACACAGACAAATTAATTCTGAAAACTGATCAGAACGCTATAGCTCACCTGAACTATCATATTGAGGTTTCAAAAGGAGAGTCATCTAGAATCACACAGCTAGTCCTGGTAGAGTTGGCAGAAAATCCCACTGATTACAGGGCCAGAATTCTTTTCATTACCCAATGCTGTGAAGCCCACTATAATATAACACTTAATTATACAGGTTCAGGAGTACAAGTCAAAGCAGATCCCACACGTAATAACAGATGCCTTAACTACATATGGGAACAGCATGCTATAACATGGTTAAACCATGGCATGAATACCTTATAAAGGGATTGATTGCACAGTTTCCCCATCCAGGTCTGAGATGCACCCTATATCTCAAAGGTCATCTGTGCTATGAACTAGAAAACACATGATCTCATTAGGATCCAATCCAAATGTACTGGGGCATTGAGTATAGAGGGAAAGTGAAGAGTACAGCACCCCATTAGGCTGCTCAATACTCTAGCTTATTTAGACTGACCACGTACCCTGCAAAGCAGTTATTATGTTTTAAGAGATGTGACTGGTGCCCAGAGACATGGACTGTGAATCTTTTTGTCACACCACCAGCAATGACAGCATCAGGATTCAAATTCACATTTGTTTGGTTCCAAGCCCATACTTTTTCCCAAGAGCTCAGGATACTTCAGGTATCTGTGCCTCTATAAATGAGGTTAACTTTACATAAGTCAGTTTTCCTCTTTGGGTCTTAGAGAATCTCTAAGGGTTTTTTCCAGCTGGAGAAATTCCAATGATGTAAATATTCAAAATTTGAAAAGAAGTTTTATGTACATTCTATCCAAAAATAAATGAGATAAAGCATAATCATACACAATATCCAAGAAATCTAAGTTGGTTTCTTTTCTATTTTCTGCTAGTGTATAACTGAGGGCCTTCAATACATAAGCAACGTAGTTGCTATTTCTTTATGAGCTCGTGGGTGAGCTTAAGTTAGGCATCTACTACGCACAGGGCTCTGCAGACAGCTCTACTGAAACAATCATCCTCAGAAACAGGCAGGAATCATTCGGTGCTGAAAGACGAAGACAATCGGGGGACAGGGACCATCCCAGCTCCGCACTAGGGCAGACTGCCCTAGACCTTTGATCTAAGTGTTCATCTATGATTGTCTTCGTAGGGAAAAGAACACTTCTCTTCAAGGCACTGTGGTATAGTAGAAAGTGCTCTACTTAGCCTGGGATCAAGGGACCCAGTTCTGCTGTCACTTAGGTGAGGTAACCTCACATTCAGATAGGTCTCAGTATCTTTATTTATCAAATTCAAAATTAGCCACCCTGTTGCCTTCACTCTGGGAGCATTTGTGTGTGAATCTAATCAAAGAATGAGCATGAAAAGGCCTAAAGTACTGAGAGTTGGAGTTATTATTTTCTCTCTAGTAAAACTTTGGCCTGATACTTTCACTCCCACTGATTCACTCACCTCAAAAACAGATGAAATTTTTGCTGCTGGCTTTATAATTTTTTTCTTTTAAGAAACTTCGCCAGAGAAGCACGAATTTTTGTGTCTTGTGGATCTGTGTTTCACCCCAGATAAGCCGCTGGCTGGCATTGTGGCTTTGAGTGTGTTTATTAATCTGTCTCTGCTTCAGTTTCCTCAGCTGTAAAATGACATAACACTTTGATAGTGCTGATATTTGAAGTCACTATGACGTACTTAAAGAGCCTAACACAGTGTCTGTTTTAATAAATTGTAGTGGCTACTGTCATTATTGAACACCCTATCCACATGGCCAGTGACCAGCAACTGGAGAGGAAAGAGCCCCCTGCCTGCCCCAGCCCAGCTGTACCAGCCGTGCCAGCTGCATCCCCCACTTGCTGTGGGGCCCCAAGCCGACAGTCAGCACAGAGCGAACCCGGGACACTGCAGCTCTGCCATTCTGCACGTTCCACAGGCTTCCACTGGAGCACTTCTGCTGCCCCCCAGCAACTGCCCAGGGCAACTGCACAGATTTCAGACAAGAAGCATTTAAAGGGACAGTTATTTGAAAATCTTAAAAAACAATGAAAGAAAAGGCATGAGATGTTAAATTGTTGGGAAAAGGTCAAATTCAAAACTGACACTATCCAGGCAGGTTCCCTCCCATGTGGTTTACTTTCTGTAGAACCACTTGTTGCATTTTTTTGTTCACTTCAGTGTATCATCGTTATTTTTTTTTAAGAGCACCCAATTATTTAATTTTAGCTCTGAAGGAGGCCTGACCTAGAACATCATAGCTAGACTGTTGTTCTACGTATGTTTATAAGAATAAATAAATAAGATCTAGAAAAAAGGAAAGGTCACCGAAGTCTTTATGAAAGTTAAAATCTAATTCCACATCTACTATCCGCCCAACCGATGCTCCATCCCCTAGATGCTTCTAAAGGGCATGTTCTCTGTTATCTAAAGGCATAAAGGAAGATAGCCCTGAAATACTGCAGCTTGTAGCTTTGGGTTAGCATATACTGACTTAGCTGGTTACCCATCTTCAGCGGTAGGTTAGCAGATACTGCCCTAGCTGGTTACCCATCTTTAGCTTTAGGTTAGAGGATACAGCCTTAGCTGGCTACCCATCTTCAGCTGTAGGTTAGCAGATACTGCCTTAGCTGGTTACCCATCTTTAGCTTTAGGTTAGAGGATACAGCCTTAGCTGGCTACCCATCTTTAGCTGTAGGTTAGTGGACACCCCCTTAGCTGGTTACCCATCTTTAGCTTTAGGTTAGAGGATACTGCCTTAGCTGGTTACCCATCTTCAGCTGTAGGTTAGTGGACACCCCCTTAGCTGGTTACCCATCTCTAGCTTTAGGTTAGCAGATACTGCCTTAGCTGGTTACCCATCTTCAGCTGTAGGTTAGTGGACACCCCCTTAGCTGGTTACCCATCTTTAGCTTTAGGTTAGCAGACACTGCCTTAGCTGGTTACCCTTTTTTATCTTTAGGTTAGCAGATACTGCCTTAGCTGGTTACCTGTCTTCAGCTGTAGGTTAGTGGACACCCCCTTAGCTGGTTACCCATCTTTAGCTTTAGGTTAGCAGATACTGCCTTAGCTGGTTACCCATCTTTAGCTTTAGGTTAGCAGATACTGCCTTAGCTGGTTACCTGTCTTCAGCTGTAGGTTAGTGGACACCCCCTTAGCTGGTTACCCATTCTAGCTTTATGTTAGCAGATACTGCCTTAGCTGGTTACCCATCTTTAGCTTTAGGTTAG
>CAUYPK010153876.1:0-23462 GCA_963574355.1 Loris lydekkerianus | reverse complement strand
AGAAGGATGGGTAAGGGAGGGTGATTGGTGGGATTCCACCTTTGGTGCATCTTACAAGGGTACATGTGAAACTTAGTAAATGTAGAATATAATTGTCTTAACACAATAACTAAGAAAATGCCAGGAAGGCTATGTTAACCAGTGTGATGAAAATCTGTCAAACTGTTTATAAAACCAGTGTATGGTGCCCCACGATCACATTAATGTACACATCTATGATTTAATATTAATAAAAAAAAATAAAATTTTTTAAAAAAAGAAAAAGAAATGAGACAACCAGAGAAAACTGTGTGGATTCAGAGATCTTTTGTGTCAATGTTTTCCTTTTAATGGTGATTATATTTGACTGGTCAAACGTACTTTTTTCCCCTTCTCTTCTGGTATTTCTTCAAATGACACTGCTAAGAAGTCGTCAGGGTGCTAGATGTTAATGCTTTCAATTTTTTTTAAAGCTTTCAGTGAATCACATTTTCATATCAAAAGATAGGCTGCTTCTTTCTTTCTTTTCAGAACATCAAAGCTACCTCTCTCCTCTTCCTCTGACTTCCCCTTGATTTTTTTTTTTTTTTTTTTT
Source organism: Loris lydekkerianus (assembly GCA_963574355.1). NCBI lineage: Eukaryota > Metazoa > Chordata > Mammalia > Primates > Lorisidae > Loris > Loris lydekkerianus. The sequence continues at coordinate 22,888 of CAUYPK010153876.1, read as the reverse complement.
TTTTGTAACATTGTCTGGCTCTGACCTATTTTGGTGACTTAGATTACCATGGAGATGTCTGAATTCCTAAGTTAAAATATCTTCTGCTCAACTCAAACTACCCATTTAACTCTGAAAACTGACACGAAGAGTTTTTTTTTTTTTTTTTTTGAGAAGCCCAAAAGCTAGAATGCAAATTATCTGAGGTGACAAGAAGCTGCAGCAGCCATGTCTTGGCACCATCTGTTCTCCAGTAAACCCCTAATTCTAAAGTGTAGGGAACTATAGCATCTTATTTTCAATAAGGGCCTGTGCCTCTTATTCTTTCTGATGATGCTGTAATCCTCTGGTCATAGAGTTACAGTCTAAAGGCACACAAGCTTTCTCCTGCCTTCCATGTGGGGGCCTTACTTGTCAGGTTTACAGGTGCCTCAAGAGCCATGAGTTGCAGTTTGTTATGAGAGTTAAGTATGGTGTTCCCTTGGTCAATTCCGACCTCACTTGTCTTGACTTAGTCATGAAAAGTCTTAGTCATGAATTAGAAAATAGCAGTCAACCACTCAAACTAAATGAAGTAGAAGAACTTTTTAAAAATGTTAACAAGTATTTCATTGAACCCAAGAGAAGGAACTGCACCTTACAAGCCATGCCACCCAGCACAGACTCTCTCTTCCTTTTCTCTCTATTCTTCCCTCTGTTCCTCACTCATTCATTTACTTTCATTCTCCGTGGCAGTGTAGATAGAAGTATGAAAGCGTGGACTCTGGGCTACACATACTGGGTTTGAATCCTAACCATTCTGTGCCTCAATTTCCTCTTCTATAAAATATTACCTAATAACTGTATGTCCCTTACGGTGTTGCTTTGAGAATTATATGAGTTAATACAGGTGACGTGCTTTGCATAACATCTTGCCTCTATTGAGATCCCAAAAAACTAAACTATTGCCGATGGCCTATCAGTGCCTGTGACTGAAACATGATGACCTCTGTTCTGGCTTTAAGATGCTATTTCATTTCTAAAGTTCTCTGTCAATTAACTCTATCATAACCATATAGCCTAATTCCATATTCTTGGGGTTAGTAGCCTCCCCTGGTTCACTCATCTGTGCTTAAAGGGGACAATGCTGGGGCCATCTCAGCAGGAGCTAGATGCTGCTGACATCATTCATCACATGGACACTATTCCATTAATTCACAATCCCTAAGTACTTACTATGATTAATCTCATTTATAAAATGAGGCACCATCAATAAAGAAATTAATGTAATGGAGCTCATAATGGCAAAACCAGAATTTGAGCCCAGGATCCTTGGGATCCATTAGGATCCAGGGTCCTAATTAGTCTACCATAGTCTCCTTCCCAGTTTTGAAGCAGACTCAAGGAAAGATGGTGAAGACAGGTTCAATAAAGGGGGGACTGGAGACAGGGAGGAATTATCAGCCTTATGTGTACAGGAGAAACTTAAGGTCATCTATTTTTGAAGAAGACAGAGTCTTCTATTTGTGTGAAATGATGTTAAAACCTGATATGACCTGAAAACCCAAGAAGCAGAATTATTTGAGTCTAAATCTTGATGGCTTTTGAGTGAGATGCTAGAATCATAGAGAACCTTAACCAACTGAGTTACATTCATAGAATTTGCATTTTGTTAGGCTCTTACATGTAATTACCTATAGGCATTTGTTAAAAATTCCCTAAATATATATACATGCATTTAAAAGAATATATTTATATAAATGATATATATAAGGTCTTATCAAATGGACATATATAATTTATCAATATAACCTTACACTGTGAGTTGTGTGATTGTGTATGGTATCTTGAGACTCTAAAATCCAAACACTTACATATGGAAAAATTTAAAAGTTCTAAGTTCTTGATTCAAATAGCAGATAAATAGGAAAATAAAAACCCTCTAGTCATAGAGTTACAGTCTAAGTTTTTTCAGGTTCAGAATCCTCCACTGGCCCTGATAAAAATAGCGAGATCTTTGACTTTTCATGGAGTGAGATGTTTCTTTTTTCCTCTCTGCATCTCTATTTTTCCATCTTTATTTTTCCTCTCTCCAAAAAAAAGAAATCTCATTATCATTTCTTTTCCTAGCACTTCTCACCCCCACTAGCACCAAACAAATCTATCACTTCTGAAATGCTTTTTTGTTGAAGAAACAAGTCTTCCCAGTAAACTAAGAACCAAATTCTTACGAACTGTCTGCAGCATCTTTAGTTCTATCATGTGGTAGAACTCACATCTTTACAAATGCAATCCAGCCATCTCAAAACATCCCCAAGTTAATGACTGAAAAGAATCCCTATTCAGCAAAATGTTTTCAAATCCTTCACTTGTATTGGTAAGAGTCCTATAACTTAAGAGTGTTCAAATTAATTTGTTCCAGAAATATCTGACTGCTGTCATGTTCAGACTGCACTTGGTAGTAGGAGGGCAGATTTAAATATGCCCTTGAGTATCTTAAAATTTAGAAGGGAATATAAAGTCTGTACACAAATTATAGGATCAAACCAGTTATTCTCATCCTTTAAGGGTCATGGCACACATGTAAAAACTAGACTGTTTAATGGCTTAATGAAAATATCCAAGTTAACACCAAAATAAGCCATCAGTAATTAGAATAATATACTATAAGGAAAGTGTCTACCAGTGTATGGACAACATGGTTACAGAGCTAGTACTAGTTCAACACCTCAGTTCTTACTGACTAGAACTCTCTACAGCCTTCACCCTGTGATTTCTGATACTCAGGGTGAGGTTCTCGGAGCTTCCTGCGAAGAGGACATTTTTTTCCACACTTTGACTTTCTTGGACTTAGACAATTTGTAACAAATCCTGCCCCCCACCCACCCAATTCAGACACTTAGTTCAAAGTCTTAGTAATACTGTGATGTCATTTATCCTCAATTGTGAGAAAATACACACATGTCCATCATATAGGGCTCTTTTCTTGGCAATGGATATAGTGACCAGTTGTATGATATTTTCCAGAAAGAAGGGATTTCTTGAGATGTAGGCCTTACTATGCTACAATGGAAATGTCTCTCATAATAGACAGAAAACCCACCCCTAAAACTGATGCAATTTAAAAGGAAAATCATTCGGTCATGTTATCAGGGAACTCAGATAGCTTCAAGTATGACTGATCCGGATGCTCAAGGGTCATCACAATATAGTCTCTTTCCGCACTTGGTACTGTGCTCTCCCTTCTCCCATTCCATGTTGGTTGGTATTTATTTATTTATTTATTTTTATTTTATTATTATTATTATTTTTTGAGACAGTCTAACTATGTCGCCCTCAGTAGAGTGCTGTAGTTTCACAGATCACAGTAACCTCAAACTCTTGGGCTTAAGCAATTCTCTTGCCTCAGTCTCCCAAGTAGCTGGGACTACAGGCACCCACCACAATGCCAAGATATTTTTTTTTGTTGTTGTTGCATTTGTCACTGTTGTTTAGCAGGCTCGGGCTGGGTTTGAACCCGCCAGCCTCAGTATATGTGGCCGGCGCCCTAACCACTGAGCTATGGGCACCAAGCCAACTCCACATTGGTTTTAATTTCATACTCTACATGGTGACCTATCAGCTTCAGGCTTAAATCTTCCCAGAGTCCAATGTCAGGGGGGAAAAAAGAACTCCTTTCTCTTCTATTTTCAACAGTTTAAACAAGTCCCTAGCTTAATAGCATTGATGCTATTGATTTTAATGTAAGTTTTTAAAGGTATTTCATGGTTTTCACTATGCTTCATAAGGAAATTTTCAGAATGTTTAAATGTTATTGTTTATTCCTGTTCCTAGGCAAAGGAATTTTGTGTACCTCAGCTACAGGCATTAAGGGGACTGAGTGCTGTGACGAGCAGAGGCGGCTCAGATGTGGTAAGCTCTACGCTGATACTGACATTGAATATTGTTCAGATTGCTTCCTCCGCTTTTCACTGAAGTTACAGGAATAGAAACTTGGCTTCATCATAAAGTCATAAAATTCATTTTATTCTGGTTTAGAAACCAACTGAGCCAGAAATTTAACAACTTTTAATAGAAATAAATTCTTGATTAAAAATGAGAGAAATGATTTCAAATCATACTGTAGCTGACTTCATGGATTCTCCAGGGGAGTTAATCACTCAATTTCATTAAAAATAAAAGTGAAACAGGTGTCTACAATAGTGCACTTTATCTAAATAACAGGCATGGAAGAACAGTAAAACAATCTTTAAATGCGTTTGTCCTCCCTGGAAGGAAACAACAGCCAAGACTCAGTGTTCCACATGTGGACTACTCATTTTAAGGTTTCCTGGAAATAAATAACATTTCATATGTCTAGCATTCTTTTTGTATTCACATACAATGTTCTTAGTCATTTCTCATTAAAAAACCTGCGAGGTTGGCAGATAATGTGCTTTACTTTGTAAATTGACAAAGCTATCGTACAGAGTAGATAAATAATTTGGCCAAGATTGCACAAGTAGGCTATGAATTCAGGACCACCTCTTCAGGGGTTATGAGTTTTTGTTATAACCACTAAATATCACCTCTAGTAAAGGGGTGGTCCTCCTTCTCTAGCAGTTGACCTTGCTATGGAGCAACTCATTGATCCTTTCACTTATTGAATGCCGCTCTGTCCTAAGGACTCTGAGGGGTGATGAAGGTACTGGAATAAATAGGACACACCTCTTAGCCCTAATGAGCCATGGGCCTAGTGTGATTTCCTTTCCTTATTTGTTACCAGAAAAAGTTAATATAAAGGTTTTGGACTGTGCATTTTTGTTCTGTAGACTTCTAATTATTGTAAATTGAGACAGCAAACATAGTAATAATTGTAACTGTTTCCTAAGTTCTAATGACTGTGTTAGGCACAAATTTAATTCAGTTTTCAACCCAGACATGCAGAGCAAATATAGATGATTCATTTTGTCTGTAAGTCATCTCATCTGCCTTCCATAGCCCAGTGCTTCTGTTAAAATACCCACTTTTGTTCAGAGTTTAGTTCAATCCGTCTTATAATTTAAAAAGTCCCTTAGGTAGTATATTCAGGCAAAAATCCAAGAAACAAGTCAAATCTTTCTACACAATTTTATTTTTGAATGTCAGAGCTTGACTATTACCACCACTTCTCTTTCTTTGTATCTTTTCTAAAACAAACTCTCACACTTGCCTTCCCAACCCACACCCCCTTACCAGTACTTCTTGAAATGGACATTCCAGCCCCACTAAGGGGACTGCTTTGGACTCCAAATGGCTAAGAGGAAAACGTTAATAATTTTAAAAATATAGCTCCCAAAGTTTTCACAGAAGGTCTGGTATTTACAGATGAGTTAGCTGAGATTTTCCCCTCCATGTTTAAGGCCACGGAGCTGATTTGGTTTGCTATGTGCTTAACGATTTTGCCAAACCAATACCTGTAGGTGTGACCATGTAGACACGACAGGGAACTAGATGCTCAGAGAGGATTTGTTCTTTGCAAAGGGCAGCTTGCTGTCTACTGCGCAGAGAATGCCCGTATGGTGCCCAGAATGATGCTTGGCACACAGTAGGCATTCAGTTAACATTTGTTGACTTCAGTGGAGCTGAGAGTTAACTGCTTGCAATGGATAGGGGATGGTTTTGGCTCAGTGTTTCTCAGTGTCTCCCCTCAGTGTTTCTCTCAAATCACTTACAAATCTGGTCCTAGAATCACCTATTGTCTGAGCTGGAAGGTCCCAGGAGATCATCTTACAGGTGGAGAAACTCATTAAGGGAGACAGCTGGTGATGGCCACACGGGTTAGCTCAGGCTCCCGAGTCCCAGCCCAGCTCTCTGCCCCCACCCCTCACATTGCACAGGGGTCTGCAGGAGGCTACACTGAATCAGGGGCAGGTGCTGCCCTGGTTCTCAGCATCTCCAGAAATGCTCTGCAAGAGTCCTCTTGCTGACCTCTAGTAGAGGCTGGGAGGCTAGAAAGTAAACAATTAGAGACACTGAAAAGTCTTCAATGCCTTCTCTCCGGGAGCAATGTTAACACCTCACCCCAGGCCAAATTCTGAGTTTCTAATTATGCACATTGCGTAGCAGCAAGATAAATTAAGCCCGATTTGCCACGCACTATGGCAGTGTGTATCTGGAACACTCCAGTACTGCCAGGCATAACTGCTTTACTCTTATGATACCATTCAATGATTATAGCAGCTCCCGAGGGTAAGTATTATTATTGTTATCACCCACACCTCATAGCAGAGAAACTGAGGCTTAGCTGGGGTGTGTCACTTTCACAATACTTCGGAGATCTCAGAGCTGACTCACTTTGGAACTCATTCTTTTAAACTGTGCACTATGCCTTCTAATGGGATAACTGTTGTCCTAGAACTCCAGCGTGCATACCAGAGTGCTTTAGTCGTCAAAGAGTCAACTCAAGCCACCTCAGTTGGGTTCTTGGCGAAGTTTAAATCTAGACACATTGCTTTATCTTTAAGAGGCTGTAGGCCATACCTGGGAACAGGCAGAAAGCCTTCCTGCTGATGTAGTGAAGGCAGAAAGCCTCAATATGGAAGGCTCATCACCAGGAGAGCACAACCTGACAAGGCCTCACGGGCATCTCCTTGGGGCTTCACAATGAGCAGCAGTGCCTCTGCGCAGGGAGGGGTTGCAGGGGCCACAGCTCTGGTCCAGGCTCTGTTTCTTCCTGGCCCTGTTGCTTTGGACCAACTCATTTTTCCTTATCTCTCACAATCATCTTCATTCCAAGAAAGAGGTGGGACAAGCTGGGGCCCATGCACCATGAGAGAGCAAAGGAGATTTTTCCTTTTTCTTCCTGTTCCCTGCAGCTGGGCTTCCTAGAGGAAAGCAGAACTGCTGAGCTGGTGGGAAAGAGCATCTCAGGGTTGGGAGCAATAAGACCACTTAAGGACCAATCACTCCTTGAAACAGAGAGAATACCGGACCTCGAGAAGTCAGTGGAACTGATGTCCTAAATCTCCACATAAAATAACAGTCATGGTGAACCCAACAAAAGAGGAAAAAGCATGAAAAATAATCATTCATCTGGTCACTCATATCACTGTGTGCTCACAAGTTAAATTGCCAGAAGTTACACACTGTTATCTTGGTCAACATGTAGCAAGTATTTAACCAGATTATATCTTTGGGAAAAGAGAATACATATTACTCTTTTCTTTTTATATGTTTGAAATTAGGAGTGGGACTAGGAGAAATATTCAAGAAAATATATGTTTACATTACTATGTTGATTCTAAACCTGCTAGCGTAAACCTCTACTTTCATTTTCATTTTGCTAATTTGCAAATATTTACTGACTGCCTACCATGTGCCAGGTACTAGGATATTCATTTAAAAATCCACACAGATGCTGCTGCTGCCCTTTGAGATGGTACAAGCTGGGAGGAAGACTGCCAAGAAATAGTTGTGAGTGAGGCAAGTTACACATATATACCGTGTATACTCGAGTATATACGGTAAATGGGAAGACAGGAAGCTGTAGGAGTGAACGTTAGGCACATTCAATTTATGTGGGGCTCTCAGGACATCCATCTTCTCTGAGCAAAAGCACAACAGGCTTAATCTCAGAACTGAGTGGAATTTAACGAATCAGAGAAGGAGAGAAAGTAGGATCCAGGAATGTGAGAAGCTTTAGATGCCAGAGAAGAAATGCTACTTTAGAAGAAAAGAAAGCAAGTATGAAGAAAGCAAAAAGGAGAGCAGGATGCCTTCCTTCTAAGCCAGGGTGATGATATGAGGCTTTTTCCTAAGGAGATTTTTGAAAGATCTTCTGGCTGCCCCCGTGGAGGGCCAATGAGCAAGGGTGGAAAGCAGGGATTACAGTACCACATACAAGCAAAGTGGGACAGGTGACTTTATTCACCAGCAAACAGAAATTGCTTGATGAACAGCATACAAATTCAGACAGCTGCCAAACCATTTGTATAGTATTCTCTCCAGCAACATTTAGAATTTGAAAAGGGACATAATCAAAGTCTAGTAAACAGACGGGAAGATCAGATGCTGAAGGGCAGATAGGAGGAATTAAACGATTAGTCTGTGCGTGAATGCCCAGTGCCTTTTAAGTGACCATGAATATTCAGGTAAACGAGTCTGGCTGGAAGATTACTGAAACAGCAGGCACCCAGTGGACAAAATGTACTCAAGTAAATCTCTAATTAACAGCCAACGTGGTATTGACTGATGCCCTGTTAGGTTCTAAGCCTGGGTGTACAGATGGCAGCCAACATCCAGGCAAAAGATTAAATATTCAGTAGCCATCTGGATAGGGCTTGCCACAAACTAGACGTCAGGATCATTAGAAACATCTGGAATATTTACCTGACCTGCTTTTTCTATTAAAATCTGCAATGCTCCAAGGGACTTGGATGGGTTACAATTTTCCACCTGCTATGGAAGGAACCTAGAGAAATGTATGTTCAGATAATATGGATGTATTTCAAGGCCTATGCGCAATGTTGTCATTCCCAAGAATCTAGGTTGTATTTTTTTTTATCATAAAGACTTGACCCAAATAAATAAATAAATAAATAAAAAGACTTGACTTTAGAGAATTATGCTGAAATACTAATGCTTCTTTACGTCAATTTTCTCTCTAAAGTACATTTAAATTTCAGTGTCTTTAAACATGGTCAGCAAACTCACTATCTCATCATGGGAAATATTAGTGATTCCTTAAATTATCCTTTTTGGGAATGAGGCACCTAAGACAGGAACCCCTATCTTAGCAGGAGTCGGGGGCTCCCCACAGCACCCAGCAGAGCCAGCTTTGCTTGGCTGCTTCTTCTTAAATGCCAAAAACTATGGTTCCCTGCCTGGCCTCCTCAGCCTGAAAATAGGATTCCAACTGTTGATAGAATTTTAAGGGAGAGGAGATTACTAAGGCCTAATCAAGAATCTTCCAGGAGACATTGAAAGCTGACAAGGAGGAAAGCTGTGAAGATAATAAAAAACCCAGGAACCTCAGAGTCTCACAGTCAAGACTGACTCTGTGCACTATCTACATCCGTAGGGCAGTGCAGTTGAGTCTTTTGAAGTGAAAAAGCAAGTCAGAACAACTAATAAAAGGAATGTATTTACTCTTTTCTAAAAATTCTCACCCAGTTAATCCAGTCAATCCTCAGTTTGTTAAAGACTGAGTTTTAGCTATAGGATTTTGGATGGCACTCTGTATCATATTGGCTTTCAATGTATGGGACATGAGTTCAAGGCCTAGTTCTGCCACTTCAAAGCTGCTGGATCTTTTTAAGCCTAAAGTTTCTCATCTGTAAAATGGAGTTAGCAGAAATTGTATCTTACAGGATTTTTTTGAGGATTAAATGTGATAATTAGCACAATGACTGACATAATTGTTAGCACTCAAGAAATATTAAGTAAATAGGTCATTAATTACAACACAGTGTCCTTGGTATTACAAGAGTGGAAGGTTTGGAGTGTCATGGGATAGCATAGGGAGTGTAGCTAACCCCGAGAAGGAAGATGAGGAACTGGAGACATGTCCTAAGCAGTCTCCATGAGGAAGGGAGACACAGACACCACATGTTCTCACTTACAACTGGGGGCTAAAAGAAAGATATGTATGGGCGGCGCCTATGGCTCAAAGGAGTAGGGCGCTAGCCCCATATGCTGGAGGTGGCAGGTTCAAACCCAGCCCCGGCCAAAAACTGCAAAAAAAAAAAAAAGAAAGAAAGAAAGAAAGATATGTATGATTATTAAAAGCATTAATCAACATTGGAAACTAAGAAGGGAGGACGAGAAAGGAGTGAGGGGAAAAAAATCTACCCATCAAGGGTGCAATTTACACCATTCTCATCCTCGTGACAAGCACAGTCAAAGCCCTGATTTCTGCATAATACAATTTATCCACATAATAAACAACAGGCATACCTCCTAAAGTTTTTTGAAAACAAATTTTTTTTTTTCGGGGGGGAAAAAGAAGGAAGTTAAAGACATCTTCTTGTCTGGTTTATAGTCTGGAATAAAGTTTGGATAAATAATGAATTCACTCACACTGGAAGAATAAGTAGTGAGGCAAACATGGTGCATATAGGCATAAAATAATACAGAAGGCAGAGGAGTTGGGAAGACATGCTCAGTCAGAGAAAACAGAGGGACAAAGGCTGAGATGCCAGAATAATTAAATAGGTAGGAAGCTCCTGAGCACAACCTTGAGATTCTTAGGTGTATGGTACTTGCTATGGCTTGGATGTGTTTTCCAAAGTTTATGTATTGGGAACTCAGTACAATGAAACAGTGCTGAGAGGTGAAACCATGAAGAGGGTCAATTAGGTCACGAGCACTCTGCCCTCATCCGTGGACTAAGGCTGTTACTGTGGGAGTGAGTCTGTTACCACAGGGGTGGCTCCCTTATAAAGGGGTGGGCTCAGCCCCCTTTTCGCTGTCTCTACCCATGTGATGCCTTCTGCCATGCTATGAGGCAGCAAGAATCTCCTCCCCAGATGCTGCTGCCTTCATCTCAGACTTCCCAGCTTCCAGAACTGCGAGTAACAAAGCTCAGTTCTTTATCAATTACCCAGTCTGTGGTATTGTTATAGCAGCACAAAATGGACTAGGGCAATATTTAAACTTCAGTGTGCCAAAGAATCATCTGAGATGCATATTTTAAATGTGAGTTCCTGGTTTATGTACCCAAACATCCTCCCTCAGTAAATCTCAGGGAAAGCCTGGAAATCTGAATTCTAGAAAGTTCCCTAAGAGTATCTGAGAAAGGAAAAATCACACAAATAGAAGTAATTGACTATATAAGTATAGAATTTTCTTCATTTCTTCAAGCTTTATGAAATCTAAATCAAAATACAGTACTTAATTTCTGGTTCTATAGTCTAATTATTCTGATTTGGTTTTGTTTTTTGTTCTTTTGAAGGGGGCAGCACAAAGCTGTTTTAAGAAAAGGAAACTGGGCAGCACCTGTGGGGGTGGTGGGTTCAAACTCGGCCCCAGTGAAACTGCAACAAAAAATAGCCAGGCATTGTGACGGGCACCTATAGTCCCAGCTAGTTGGGAGGCTGAAGCAAGAGAATCAACTGAGCCCAGGAGTTGGAGGTTGCTGTGAACTGTGATGCCATGGCACTCTACCGAGGGCAATAAAGTGAGATTCTGTCTCTAAAAAAAAAAAAGGAAAGGAAACAAAGACTTTAATTTAAAGAACAATTTCTGAGAAATTTATTCTGGAAACTCCATGTTTCCTAAATGGGCGACATTTCCTTCTACACCCTAAACTGTAGCCACACAGGATACTTCCTAACTTCTTCTTCTTTTTTTTTTTTTTTTTTTTTTTGTTTTTGTTTTGAGACAGAGTCTCAAGTTGTCACCCTGGTAGAATGCTGTAGTGTCACAGCTCACAGCAACCTCAAACTTTTGGGTTTAAGGGATTCTCTTACCTCAACTTCCCAAGTAAATGGACTACAGGCGCCCACCACAGTGCTCAGCTACTTTGTTGTTGTTGTTGTTGTTGTCATTGTTGTTTAGCTGGCCCTGGCTGGTTCAAAGTGCCAGGTGTATGTGGCCAGTGCCCTAACCACTGGGCAACAGGTGCCACCCACTTCTTAGCTTCTTTATCATGCCCAATGTCTTTCCCAGATTTGTGCTTTCTTCTTTCTCCCCTTGGTGAATCTTTCTTCTGTTGATGAAATACTCTTCCTCCTACAAAACCAGGTTCAAATGCTGCCCTGGAATACCTTCCATGGTGCCCTGCAAGATTACTAACTCATTTATCCACTGAATCAATTACTGACTTGGTTGAGGTATTGAGGACTTACCATGTGCCAGGCACTTGGGATAGCTTGAGAAACAAGACTTAGTTCCTGCTTTCAAGCTATTTGTTCATAGTTCACAGTAGGAGCAAAACTTATCCAACACTTAGTTTGCTCCAAGCTCTGTGTGGAGCTTGTACAATCCTGCATTTAAAGAAGTAGTAAACTGAGGGATGGAGAAACTGAACAAGTTTCCCAAGACCTTTGTGCCAAGTTCTGTAAGTCACAGCACTGGGATTTGAACAAAGTTAAAGGGAATCTAGAGGTGTGCCTTAATCACTCTACAGGACTCCTTTCTATGTCCTTACCACACTTTCATTGTTCAGTATTACAATCAGCTGTTCACCTGTATCCCACTCTCGTCACATTGTGAATAATTCCAGAGAAAGCATGGAGAGAAGATCAATTTTATATCACACAGTTTCTGTTTAGAGGATCTGTCATACTATTCAGTCATTAAAAAAGATGAAGACTTTAGGGTGGAGCCTGTGGCTCAGTGGGTAGAGTGCCAGCCCCATATACCGAGGGTGGAGGGTTTGAACCTGGCCCTGGTCAAACTGCAATAAAAAAATAGCCGGCCGTTGTGGCGGGCACCTGTAGTCCCAGCTATTCGGGAAACTAAAGCAAGGGTATCAATCACCTAAGCCCAAGAGCTAGAGGTTGCTGTGAGCTGTGATGCCACAGCACTCTATTGAGAGTGACAAAGTAAGACTCTATCTCAAAAAAGAGAAAAAAATGTACATTTAAAAATAACTGAATCCTAAAAATTGAGGTGTTTATTATTAATGACAAGTGTTCTTTGATAAGTGAAGCATAACCAGACTGAATTGTTATCTATTTTGAGAACTAGAGATAGAATTTAGAGTTTACATAGCATTCAGTTTGAATATTATGTTACTTGGGGCGGTGCCTGTGGCTCAGTGACTAGGGCACCAGCCCCATATACCAAGGGTGGTGGGTTCAAACCTGGCCCTGGCCAAACTGCAACAGAAAATAGCCAGAGTGGCAGCTGCCTGTAGTCCCAGCTACTCAGGAAGCTAAGGCAAGAGAATCGCCTAAGCCCAAGAGCTGGAGAGTGCTGTGAGCTTTGATGCCACAGCACTCTACCAAGGGTGGCAAAGTGAGACTCTGTTCCTAAAAAAAAAACCCCAAAAAACATTATGTCACTTGGCCAGATTTATGTAACCTAATTAAAATAGACTTTTTTGTTTTGTTTTAGGTTATTTATTAAAAGAAGTATGTTTAGAAAATTGTATTTTGTTGTATGGTAATAGAAATAAAAATTTAAATCTCTTCTGATATGACAATAAAAGCTAAAGTTTACCAAACACACTGTGCTACTGTGCCAAGCCCTTTACATGCTGTATCCTGTATCTTGATCAATCTTCCCAGAAGAACTTTGACACATTGTGGAGTTGCAAGGGGGAAGAAAAGAAATTTTTATGTGAGGAATTTCAGCCCCTTTAAATTATCAGGCCAAAAGAGGCATCGGAATGAACAGCAATCGCGTTGCTCCTCTTGAGCTGCTCTTAAAGCCACCTGCTAGGTAAGCACTAGAGTGACACCAGGAAAACATCATTAAATTCTATCCACTCTGTAGTTCGACAGTATACAGTCAATCACGAACCAATGTTATTTCCGTAAACCAATGAGAAATTCTGAGGAACAATTTTTGTAATGGTTCTCCTTCTCCTGATTAGTTCTATTTTACTTAAAACTTGAGCCTCTCCAAGGCAACATGGAAGTATGTCCCAGGCTGCAGTCTTCAACTTTGGCCCAAATAAACTCTCTATATTAATTTTGGCTCAACTTCATCCTTTTGGATCAACAACACAGACTATTTTTATTCTCAATTTAGATGTCTAGTTTTAGCTTTAACATGTAAAGAGCTTGTAAATCGACATTCTTATCCTTATAACAACAAAAAGCTAGACAATCTCAAGATCAATGACTTTTCTTGGAACCATCAGAGAACCAAAGTTTGAGGACAGTCACCCCCAAATATAGAAAAACAGAGACATATGGAGGGTCATAGCCAAGCTCTGCTTCTCTGGAGCCACTGGAACCATAACTGGTAAGAACACTTTGATAAGCCAATGAAGACTGACTGTGTACTAGAGTGAGAGTGAGAAACTCATTGTGGGCTTTGGCAGTCATACAGAGCCCCCCAGACTTTCTTTTTTGTTGTTTTTTTAAGACACAGTCTTACTATGTTGCCCTTGGTAGAGTTCCACGGTGTCACAGCAACCTCAAACTCTTGGACTTAAGCAATTCTCTTGCCTCAGCCTCCCAAGTAGCTGGGACTACAGGCACTCCCCAAAATGTCCAACTTTTTTTTTGTTGTAGTTGTCATTGTTGTTTAGCTGGCCTGGGCTGGGTTAGAATCCGCCAGCCTCGGGCAGGTGGCTGGTGCCGTAACCACTGTGCTATGGGTGCCAAGCCATCCTCCCAAACTTTCACCAGCCTTAACTTCAGGGACCCCACCAGGTTCTCGTGGTAAAGATTTAAGAAAGATCTCTTGGCTTTGGCAGGGGAAGGGTAAGAGTAATCATGCTGAAATACTCTCAGAGCCTTCTCTGTCACAAACTCTTAATTTCCAAAGGAAAAAACTTCCAGCTTTATCTTAGATGGGGAAGGGCATTCTTCCTACTCCAGCCTCACCTACCTTCTAGTCTTGTCTCAATGGTGGAGAAAGAAAGTAATCACAGTCAACAAAGTTCAGTGCTGCAAGACAATAGACTGGGAATGCTGTAGCCAAGGAAAGATATATAGGGTGTAAGGGAGAGAAACAAACAAACACTACTCTGGAGAAACACTTGTAAAGATCATAGCCCAGGACATGGCAATACTAAAAACTGTAATTTAATTAAGATTATTGAATGTTTTCCTTTCCCCACCTTATTTATCAGCAGGTCTCTGGTATAAAGCAGATTCCCTTTGTGAAGGAGTACTTAGGGAAGCCCAAAGTCAAGAGGAGAGAGATGCCAGAGGAAGTTGAAGCCTCTGACACCTATACTGATAGCAAGCATTGACCACAGCCCAACTCCCAGACAGAGTATCATAAATCTTCACCTAAAGTGCCTAATACACAATATAACATTACAAAGCATAACCAAAGGCAGGAAAAATACACTGTCAAGGAGCAGAGTAATCATTAGAATAAGGCTCAAACACAGCAAAAATGTGAAAATCATCAAGCAAGGGATTTAAACTAACAGTGATTAACATGTTAAGGGCTGTAATGGAAACAAGTAAAGAATGTGCAAGAACACATGGGTAATATAAGCAGAGAGGAAACAAACTTAAAAAATAATCAAAAGGAAATGCTAGAAATCAAAAACACATTCAGAGGACAGGTACAGTAGCTCACCCCTGTAATCCCAGCACTCTGGGAGGCCGAGGTGGGTGGACTGCAGGAGCTCAGGAGTTCGAGACCAGCCTGAGCAAAAGTGAGACCTCATCTCTACAAAAGATAGGGAAAAAAAAAACTGAGGCAAGAGGATTGCTTCAGCCCAAGTTCGAGGTTGGAGGCTGCTGTGAGCTATGACGCCACAGGACTCTACCCAGGGCAACAACTTCAAACTCTGTCTGAAAAAAAAACAACAAAACAAAACAAACAAACAAACAAAAAAAACACTAGCAGAAATGAAAAATACCTTTGACGGGTTCATCAGTACCCTGGATGTGTCCAAGGAAAGTATCAGTGAGCTTTCAGATAAGTCAGAAGAAAATTCCCAAGTGAAAAATGAATGAGATAAATCAGTCGGGTGATGATAAAAAGTCCAGAATGTCCAAGAACTGTGCAGCAATTTCAAAAAGGTATAACATACACATTTGTAGAATATAAGGAGAAGAGAAATTGGAGCACAAAAAATGCATTCTAAAGGAAGAATGACTGAGAACTTTCAAAATTAATGAACTTAATGGCAGATACCAAGTCACAGATCCAGGAGGCTCAGACAACATTAAGCAAGACAAATACAAATCCAAACCGAAATAAAACGAAAAATCAGCCAGGCATATGATAATCAAATTGCAGAAAATCAACTGCAATGCGATAGTCTCTGGAGAAGCTAAAGGAGGGAGGAGAACCAGCCTGGCTATAGAGAAGGAAGGAAAGAATTACAGCAAATTTCTCATCAGGAACCATGTAAGCAGGAAAAGAGTGAAGTGCAATCAAGTATTAAAAACATCCACTAACCTGGAATTCTGTTTAACAAAATTATCCTTGGAAAGCGAAAGAAAGTAGTTGGTGGCGGAGGCTATTTCTGTCTGGGAGTACATGGGAAATCTCTGTACCTTCCTTTCAATTTTGCTATGATCTTAAAACTGCTCTAAAAAATAAAACCTATTCTTTTTTTTTAAGTGAAGAAGAAACATTTCTAATTTGAAGTTGAAGAAATTAGGCTTTGAAAGGGCTTTACTTTACCTGAGAGAACAAAGACAGGAGGTGGAAGGGGGACTCAAACCTAAGTTAGACTAACTGTCTAACTAAAAAGCCAATGCTCTTTAAAGACACCTAGTATTGTGAACTCCACTGTATTTCTCATCCTAATTATAAAGTCTTGTAAGCATCAATGCCCTTCAAATAAATTATAACAGGGCTTTGTTTAAGAGGGAAAAATTAAAGCTGTAAATACAAAGAAGTAAATAAAATGATAACTATTTTCTCTCTCTCTCTTTTTTTTTTTTTTTTTGTGAGACTGAGTCTCACTCTGTTGCCCTCTGTAGAGTGCTGTGGTGTCACAGCTCACAGCAACCTCAAACTCTTGGGCTCAAGTGATCCTCTTGCTTCAGCCTCTGAAGTAGCTGGGACTACAGACACCCACTACAATATCCAGCCAGATTTTAAGAGACAGGATCTCACTCTTACTCTTGCCAGTCTCAAACTGCTAAACTCAGGCAATCCATCCACATTGGCCTCTCAGAGGGCTAGCATTACCGGCATGAGCCACCATGGCCTCTAATAACATGCAAGGTAGAGAAATTTTGATCAAAAGTATTCTAAATTTTGAGACAAGGATAAGTTTGGAGTAAATTTATTAAGATAATTTCCTGAAACCTTTGTTGTCTTTTCCAGTATCTGATAACATAAATAATCCCAACAGAAGCCTGGCAACTCCTTGGTTGCAAGGCTACTAGTTGGCTCACACCTATAATCCTAGCACTCTGGGAGGCTGAAGTGGGTGGACGGCCTGAGCTCAGGAGTTTGAGACCAGCCTAAGCAAGAGTGAGACCCCATCTCTACTAAAAATAGCCAGATGTTGTGGTAGACACCTGTAGTCCCAGCTACTTGGGAGCCTGAGGCAAGAAGATTGCTTGAACCCAAAAGTTTGAGGTAGTTGTGAGCTATGACAATATGGGACTCTACTGAGGGCAACAAAGTGAGACTCTGTCTCAAAAAAGGAAAAAAAAAAAAAAAATGGGCATAGGTTGGGAGAAGTATATCAAGACCTATCTGCTCTATGGCTGGACACTAACACTTTCGAACCCTACCCAAGGTCCCAAAAGCTCAAGATGAATGCCAACCTGACCCAAGTTAGTTAACAGAACAAGAAAGAGTCTCATATTTTTGGAAGGGTGTGCCACTGCCTGAATATGTTTTTCTTCTTTTCTTATAACTCTTCCTTCAGTACACAGATCACATGTCTTCTTCTCTATGAAACATCCTCAAACTGTTTTCTCCACTTTCTTCAGCACTCCCACAGCTGTGTCTTCCTCTGTTAATGCACCACTTTTTACTTAACTTACTCTTCACATGTCTATTTTCTTCACTGGATTAGTTGTTTCTTGATGTAGGAAGCCTGTCTTATTTATCTTCTCCTTCTAGTACCACTACTGCCTGGTACATGTAAAGTGCTCATTGGATGTTACTGTGAGGCATAATGACAAAAATAATGGAAACCGTTTATTGTGCACTTTATTCTATGCCAGGTTCTCTGCTAAGGACATGCATTATCTCATGGAATTCTCACAGTAGTCTTATAAGGTGACTATTGTAAGAATTACTATTTGTATAGGTTAGTAAATTGAGGCTCGGAAATGTAAAGTAATTGTCCATAGTCTCCTATCAGGGTAGCATTTGATAAAAGATGTCTTGCTTTTAGAACCCAAGTTTTAATACTTTCTAGTATTCTATGTGAATATTCCACCAGTAAAAGGCAGATATATGGGGGCGGTACCTGTGGTTCAGTGGGTAGGACGCCGGCCCCATGTACTGAGGGTGGGAGGTTCAAACCCATCTCTGGCCAAACGACAACAAAAAATAGCCAGGCATTGTGGTAGGCACCTGTAGTCCCAGCTACTCAGGAGGCTGAGGCAAGAGAATCGCCTAAGCCCAGGGGTTGGAGGTTGCTGTGAGCTGTGACACCACAGCACTCTACCAAGGGCAATAAAGTACCCTAAAAAAAAAAAAGGCAGATATAACTTCCAAAATGGGGAAAATGCTTTTATCATTATTTAGTGTGAAATGGTGCTTTACCAGATTTCTGTATTCTACCTGCAGAAGAGATTTCTGAGAAAGTTTCGCTGAAAACAGGTCACAAATTGCCTTTAGGAGAGCAATATTATTTTGAGATTATTGAAACAAAAACTTTAGGCAAATTAAACGTAACAGAGTTTAATTGAGCAAAGATCGATTCATGAATCAGATTCATGATTCAGAATCCCTAGAAGCTGAATAGGTTCAGAGCAACTCCAAGACTGCCATACAGTTGAATAACATTTATGGACAGAAAAAGGAAAGTGATGTATAGAAAATGGAAGTGACATATAGAAACCGCTTAATTGATTACAGCGGGGCATTTACTTTATTCAAACGTGGTTTGAATAGTTGACTGCCTGTGATTGGCTGAGACTCTGTTACTTGTTACAGGAGTAAGTTGCTGTGTTCACACATCAAGTTATGTTACAGTTCACTATGTATGGAGCAACCTTTAGGACAAACTTAAAATATGTAAGGACGCAGCGTTGGGCCAAACTTAGACCCTCCTTTTGGTGAGCCTCTCCACTTTGAGAGATTGACAGAAACTTTAGGCATTTACATCCCTCTCAGTCACTAACTTAAATGAGCTTCTTTAGTCTCAGCATGGAATTTACAAATCTTATTCCATGTCAGTGCCCATCTGTTTTAGGATTGATCTGATTTCTTAAAGTTTCCGTTTGGTAATGTGGACTTAGCATAAATGATTTTATGTCACTTTGGTCTGGTCTGCTAAGGTCTGGTACAAGACCGTAGGCCCATACAATAGCCCTCCCATAATTTTATTTAATAATTCTCACCTTTCAGTCAGGTTCTCACCTAGGTGACAGTGTAACCAAAGCATAGGGCTTTAGCACTATTTCAGGTGGGTTTCTGGTCTCATGCATTTGAGATGTTGTTGTTTCAGTCAAAAAGATCTTTTGACAGTCTGTAGATGACTGGATGGAAAGATTTAAAACTTTTGAGAGAAAACTGAGCACCAGAGAAACTATTTTATGACCATCAGGAGGATAATACCAAGAGTTTGAAGTATGCTCCTTGGCCAGGGTCCCCATGAACCAAACCGACCAATATAAAACAGATTAAATAATGAGCCAGATAAGAAATCTACCTGTTTTTAAACCAATCAGCCTATTGGTTAATCCCCTGTAACCAAGTTTCTATAAGACCCAATATATTCATCCATGTGCAACAATAAGTGTCAGGAACTACATAGATTTCTCTTTGTTCAGAAGCAGGTGGTCTACAGAAATTCTATTATCTAGCACAGCTTTGAGAAGAGAATTTAAAGAAATCTGTTGTACAATGATAGCCTTTCAGTAGAATCTGCTATGCAGCCTGTTATGAGGGATACCTTTCCAATTATTGCCTCATTTATTTTAACTCCAAGTCATGGAAAAGGGGACCTAAAAAGTTATACCCATCTGGAAGGGCAATGACCTCCTGGCAACATTCTCTTTAATCTACGATCTAAGTTAGGGGAGAGGACCAACATTCTGTTTCTGACTGATTAGGGACCGATAAAGTTACCATTAAAATTTCTAGCCCACAACTACTCTTCATCTTCCATCCCTCAAGGCATAATAAGATTTGCCATGAATAAGGCTGGCTGTGAAATCCTTCACAAAAAAAAGTATGTCCCAGGGTGAGCACAAGGCCCCATTTTAAGTTCTATTGTTCATAGAGGCATAAGCAAGGAAAAAATCAAGAGAGGTAAGGGTTTATTGATGGCAGAGAAGTCTTAGTTTATGATCTTGGTAAAGCTGTCCATCTCTAGAATGGTATCTGCTTCTGGGGAGAAACTTCCCTGGTTAGCTTTACCTTAAAATTGCCAAGAGATGTACAACTCCACAAGTTTAGGAGTCTTTCTGAGTTGTGAGATTACAGATTCAAAGATTCTGAAGTTTTGCTGCTATGTGGGTGGCAGGAGCAGTATTTTTCTGATATCATTTTCAGAAGATGATCTAATCTCTAGGTTCTGGATAATGAAGGGTTTTATTGTCCTCTGTTGGTTGATCATGAAAAGTTCCCTTTACCTAGCAAAAATATACTTTGGCATATTGCATTAATGACTTGCAGTATTTAGTCATACCAGAATTTAGGAGCATAAAAGATAAGTTTCTACTATTAAGAATAGAGGCTTCCTGGTGACTATTTTTTAGGGGATCAATTTATCTTTTCCACTGAAAGTGGATCTGTTTGCTGTCATTCTGCAATGCCTTTGAGCAAGGCAAGCCAGTCAATTTAGTTAGATTTGCTTAAGGCTGTTGTATCTATAATACCTTACTTAGCTGTTTTATAATTTATCCAGTGAATCAAGTATCTCAATCATTGGAGATTTTTCCTGGAATGTTCCATAAGGGAACCACTTTCTAATAATTTTTTATAGCTGCTATAGCTTCATTCTGGCCTTGCATGGGAAAGCCTCTCTGCATAACCAGAAGGTGTGGATTAAAAATGGCAATTGAATGGCATACCTCTATAACTGTTCAAATGGCTCATAAGTAGCAGAAA
Organism: Loris lydekkerianus; assembly: GCA_963574355.1. Taxonomy (NCBI): domain Eukaryota; kingdom Metazoa; phylum Chordata; class Mammalia; order Primates; family Lorisidae; genus Loris; species Loris lydekkerianus. The sequence goes on along the minus strand of CAUYPK010153876.1, from coordinate 2,134 downwards.
TGTACCTGAAATTTTGATTTTCTTTGGTCATAAACTTTGGTCATAAACCATTTTAGCAATTTGGGACAGTTATGATATCACACCATTTTTTTTTTCTTATAATTTGGATCGTTTTACCTCTTCCATAATGAGTGATGGAATGCAGTGCTTTTAATAATGAAAACCTTAGGGACTCAGAAAAGACCAGGTGGCCATTTAGACTCTCCATGAGTTCACACTTAACATTGAATTTATATCTTATTAAGTACTAATTTTGTTTCTCCAACTCAGAAGCACAGCACTGTTCATTAAACAGATTGTCATAGATGATTTGACTTAAATCATCACAGACTTCATTAAAATTGCCTATTGTAACAATTTTAGTAGTGGTTGAATTAGCATAAAATCTACTAAAAATTTTTCTCAATATTTAATTTATTCTTGTCCTGCATAGGTTAATAGTTTTATCAACCTATTCTTTCCTGGTACAAATGATATGAACCTAAATTTATCAGAAACCTGTGTTCGAGACTGCTTGTCAGTGTCTTTTCCATCTTTCCCACAAACTTCCTTAAAAACACAACATGTTAGGATTATAAGTATTTGTACAGAGCTTTTAGAAAAAGCATCAGAATTAAGCAACTGTGGGTAATAAGACTTAAAATGGTCATGGTTAAAAACACAATTGACAAGGAAATTTAGCTATTTCTGCAGTCTAAAATAATTTAAGATAATAACTGGAATTTTGATGGGCAACATATACTGTGGGGTCAAAAGCAAAACTTCTTCACCCTCAGATGGTTCACTGAAAATTAACTCACAATAAAACAAATTAATAAAAGAAAAGCTACCAAATTTATTTACTATGTATACATAGGAATCCCCAGAAAATGGAGATTCAATTTTCCAATTATGACATAGAATGGCCTGGGGGAAAAAAGGTAAAAATGTTTTCTGTCTCTTTGAAACCTCCTTTCCTTTTTGACAACTAAAACCTACATCCCTACTTCAGACCAGTGGTCAGGAGGAGCAGGACAATATCTCTATTCTTGAGTCCCAGGAGATAGATAGCTCCAGGGGAACATCTGGGTTCCCTGGTTATGGGGGAGGATTGTTCACAAGATAATCATAGCTGAAGATGGGAGGAATCAGGGCAGAGGCCAAAAGATTGTTTTAACCCCAAAATAGGATTATAGGGGTGATGCCTATGGCTCAGTGGGTAGAGCGCCAGCCCCATATACTGAGGGTGGCAGGTTCAAACCCAGCCCCGACAAACTGCAACAAAAAAATAGCCAGGCATTATGGTGGGCACCTGTAGTCCCAGCTACTCGGGAGGCTGAGGCAAGAGAATCGCCTAAGCCCAGGAGTTGGAGGTTGCTGTGAGCTGTGATGCTAGGGCACTCTACTGAGGGCAATAGAGTAAGACTCTGTCTCTAAAAAAAAAAAAAAAAAAAATGGGATTATGGGATTACTTGGAACCTTTAAAATCTCTGTGCTTTTGCTCAGAAAGGAGGAACACTGATATTTTTCAGATCGATGTCTGCTAGCCTCCTCATTTGCTAGCAAATTAATAAACTTCTCTTTCCTTCTTCTCAAATTACTTATCCTCACTTTTCTGTTGCCATCTGAGTACATAATGGGGTTTAGGAACATATATACCCTTCAGGTAAAATAGGTTATGGGAGGGGAAAAAAGAGGAATTCTGTCTCTGGGCAACAAACACCAAGGAGAGTGACTAGATGGGAAAGGAAGTTTAATTTGTAAATAATTCCCTTTTTGATTTCAAATGAGTCTGAGAGACAGGACATTATCTTCTTAGAGTCTGTTCAGGCGTGGTAAGATCCTTGGTCTTACAGGGAGGGGAAGATAAGAACGCTTTTTCTCCTAGGTTGGTCCCAATCACAGGCAGATAAAAAAACTTTAGTGGTTTTGGGGGGGGTCAGTAATTGGGGTGGGGAGTAGGGTCAATCTAGATATAGGGGTCCTCAAACTTTTTTTTTTTTTATTTTTTTAATTTTTTTAATTTTTTTATTTTTTGAATTTATTTATTTTTTTATTGTGGAGAAGGGGCAGGGAAAGAAGGCGGGGGAAGAGGTGAGTGACAGGGTCGGGCCAGTGGCATGGTACCACATTGGCTGTATCTAGGTAGAGGCAG
>CAUYPK010153873.1:0-30120 GCA_963574355.1 Loris lydekkerianus | reverse complement strand
GTTCAAATCCAGCCCAGGCCCACCAAACAACAATGACAACTATAACCAAAAAATAGCCGACGTTGTGGTGGGCACTTGTAGTGCCAGCTACTTGGGAGGCTGAAGCAAGAGAATCGTTTAAGCCCAAGAGTTTGAGGTTGCTGTGAGCTGTGACGCCACAGCACTCTACCCAGGGTGACAGCCTGAGACTATCTTAAAAAAAAAAAAAAGAAAAGAAAAGATGTGAGCTTCAAGTGCAAATCAAAACTAGAAAGGACATAGCACTTCACATCCATTATGATGAGAGCTATTATAAAAAAAAAAAAAAATAGAAAATAACAAGTATTAGGGAGGATATGGAGATATTGGAACACTTGTGCACCATTTATAGGAATATAAATAATGTGGCCACTATAGAAAATAGTATGAAAGTTCCCAAAAATTAAACATGGACTGGCTCAGCACCTGTAGCTCAACAGCTAGGCCACCAGCCACATACACTAGAGCTGGTGGGTTCGAACCCAACCCAGGCCTGCCAAACAACAATGACCACAACCAAAAAATAGCCAGGCGGGCATTGTGATGGGCACTTATAGTCCCAGCTAGTTGGAGGCAAGAGAATCACTTAAGCCCAAGAGTTGAAGGTGGCTGTGAGCTGTGACACCATAGCACTCTATCGAGGGCAACAAAGTGAAACTCTGTCTCAACAACAACAACAACAACAACAACAACAAATTAAACATGGACTTACCATACGACCAGACATTTCACATCTGGATATTTATCAAAAATATTGAAAATAGAGATTCGAAAAGATGTTTGTGCAACCATGTTCATAGCAGCATTATTCACAATAACAAAATGGAGGAAACAACCCAAATGTCTATCAATGTGACAGACATACCAACAAAATGTGGTATATACAAACAATGGAATATTATCTAGTTTTAAAATGGAAGAAAATTCTGAAACATGATATTTAAAATGCACTTTGAGGCTCGGTGCCTGTAGCTCAGTGATTAGATTGCTTGCTGGCCACACACACAGAGGCAGGCAGGTTTGAACCCAGCCCGGGCCTGCTAAACAACAATGACAACTGCAACAAAAAAATAGCCAGGCGTTGTGGTGGGTGCAGCTACTATAGTCCCAGCTACTTGGGAGACGAGGCAAGAGAATTGCTTAAGCCCAAGAGTTTGAAGTTGCTGTGAGCTGTGAGCTGTGACGCCACAGCACACTACTGAGGGTGACACAGTGAGACTCTGTCTCAAAAAAATAAAATAAAATGCATTTTGAAACATTATGCTAAATGAAATAAGCCAGATCCAAAGAGATAAATATTACATGTCTCCTCTTATTTGGGTTACCTAGAGCAGTCACTTTCTTAGACACAGATAGTAGAATTGTGCTTACCAATGGCTCAGGAGGAAGGGAATGGGAAGCTATTGTTCAATGAGTACAGAGTTTTTGTTTCAGATGATAAAAATATCTGGAAATAGAAAATGGGATGGTTGCACAACAATGAGAAGGTCCTGTGACTTTGGGCAAGGTACTTACTCTGTAAGGCTCAAATTCCTCAGTTACTGAATAGAGATAAGGATGCCCGCAACCCAAGGCTATAAATATAAGAAATAATGTAAAATGCCTGACATTTAGGAAATGGATTAACTATGATTTCTGGTTGCAAGAAATGGAATCAGTAACTGAAGCAGCTTAAGGAATTCACTGGCTTATTGAACAAACTAAGGACCCCAATTTTTTTGTATCTGGTGCGGTAGTTTCCCTGACTGCTGGAAAATAGAACAAATGGGGTTCTGTGCCCACATCCTCAGGTCTTCACGGGGAGATAGCTTTCTTTTGGTCCCACTTGGAAACATCCTAAGGAAAGTCTCTGACTAGACCAGCCTTGGTCACGTGCCCATCCCTTGGGCCAATCACTGTGGCTAGACTAGGGAAGCGAGAAAAGCCCATTAAAAGCACAGGTTAAAGAGGGAAGATAGAAACCTAGCTGCCAGGAGAATATTGTGAAGCAAGTAAACATCTGACAGCAAACTCAGGAAATGGTAAGCTGGATTTTATACATCAGATAAATAGAAGCCCACTTACATATCTGAGCAGAGAAATGATCTAAGAAATAGGCATTTCATATAATTTTGATGTATCAGTAGCTTATTTTTCAATACTCTCATGATAAGCTATTTCACATAGGATAACTTTCCAAATGAATGAAATTTACTGTCCTAAGTATTAAAATTTTTATTTTGAATTTTTTCTAAAATATATTCTATTCCGGCCAGACATGGCAGCTTATGCCTATAATCTTAGCACTGTGAGAAGCTGAGACAGGATGATCACTGGAGGTCAGGAGTTGGAGTCCACTCCTACTCCCACCCCAGCCATCTCTACAAAAATAAAAATTTTTAAAAATAGCCAAGCATGGTGGTGTGGGCTTGTAGTCCCACTTACTTGGAAGGCTGAAGCAGGAGGCTTGTGTGAGCCCAGGAGGTTTAGGTGGCTGTGAGTTATGATTGTACCACTGTACTCAAGCCTGGAAAATAAAGTAAGACACCCCCCCCAACCCCCACAAGAAAAAAAAACATATATACATATATATAGACACACACACACACATATAATTTTCTTTTATGAGAACAAAAAAGCATTTTTTGTAAATTCAAGATTATGAAAATATCATACTGTATCACAGTACACCAATAATGTCAAGAATAGTTTTGGTGCTTAAACCTGCTAGAATCCTTTACTTCAAGGCCCAGAAGACATCTTATAGATCAACAGTTATTTCACACTATTCTCATTTTGTTTGCTTCAAAAAAAAAAAAAAAAAAATTAACAAAACCTCTTTTCCATCATCCTTCATCCTGCTTCTAATTGCTGAGTACCGAACATCCAGATAATTATTACTCTGAGTAAAATGAGACTCTCAAGAGTGCATTTTACAGAAAAAAAGTAGATTGGCTTGAGTCCAAAGAATGGTTATTATAGGTATTCAAGGATTCATTCTCCTTCAGTTTCATAAAAATGTTTAGGAAAGTTGGAAGTCAATCTCTGCCTGAAATTCAGGTGCTTCAGAACACTGACTCAAGAAGCTTTAAACTTTGTGGTGAAATCAAAGATGCCTAAGTAAGGCATTGAAAGTTTCTAATATTATGGAAACAGTTTAGGAAAATGAATGATATAGAGAACATCACCAAGTTTTAAACTCTGAGTTTTAGATTATAGATATAATAGAAATTCAGAAGAAACACGTCAGCGTGTTTACCAAGTAGACTTATTTGGCCCAGGCTTTATTGTTATTGAATTTACGAACTAGATATTCTGAAGAAGTACTTACCACCCAGCAGATTAGGAGCGTCTTAATTCTGAAATAAGTCATGAAAGTGGCTGACGAAGTCACTACTACAACAAATAGATGTCTCATCGTCAATACTGTGTGATCCCTGTTGATAACTTAATGTTTTCCTCAACTTCTCTAATTCTGCTACTGACCAAAGTACTGATGGTGCAATAAATAGCAATGTGTCTTAGAGGAGACGGCCCCAAAGAAGGCTGGAGAATGTACGTGCTCTCTTTACCTATTTTGCAATCTTCGGGAAGATTTGTGACAGTACTCCTCACCTAGTATTTTCAGGAGCAAATGCTCAAATACTTAAAAATATAAGCAACTCAGTGACTGCACATTGTTGAAAGGAGAAACAGTGTGTTTAAGGGAAGACCAAAGAAGACAGGAGAAATCCAGAAGAGCTCTTTTCTTGTTTTCTCTTTCAGAAAGCCTACAAAAGTCATACAAAACATTTTTTCTCTTGTCATGAAAAGAAATAAGTGATAAAATGATTAACCACAGGCAAAAAGAACACAGTTCATGCGTACACTGCCTGCCTGCCATTCTCAGAAGGTAAACTCCTGGGTAAAACCCGTGCCTCTGCCAAGGCATTGAGTCTCTCCAGCTATGTAAACTGCAAAGAGTTTGCAAAGGAACAAATCCAGGACATAACCCCCTTGAGAACAACAAAAGGGATACTTGTCCCAGCATTCACATTGCATCACGCCACTTCACAACTCATAATGAGTCTAGAGAGAAAGGCATGGTTTTGGCATGGTCCGGTCCTGTCGCTCTCATTCCATAAGACAAGGCAAGCATAGCCTTATTTTATTTTCTGGTTCACATTTTATCTGCTTGAATCTACCTAGCATGGCATTGACAAACTGTTAAACTAAGCCTGACTTATGCAGAGTAGCCAAATAACTTAGAACATCGTGTTTTTAAGAAAGTATTTTTCTATAAGCTGAAAACATTATCAAGGCCTGATACTTTATGTTGATAATGAAAACATTATCAAGGCCTGATACTTTATGTTTAAATAGCTTATTTAAGCACCTTTCCTTTCCTTCTCCCATCTATATCACTGATAACTGACTTCTTATACAAAAAGGCTAGAGGACTTTATGTTTTCTATGTATTCAGTTGATACCACCCTAGATGCTGATTATGTAAGATACTTTACTACTGCACAAATATGTAAACCCAAACTTGCCAGAGTAGAAAACAAGAATTTTGCAAATAAAAATTCTGACTTGGCAGTGCATCTTACAAGGGTACATGTGAAACTTACTAAATGTAGAATATAAATGTCTTAACACAAGAACTAAAAAAATGCCAGGAAGGCTATGTTAACCAGTTTGATGAAAATATTTCAAATTGTATATAAAACCAGTACATGGTGCCCCATGATTGCATTAATGTACACAGCTATGACTTAATAAAAAAAAAAATTCTGACTTGGGGGCTGCGCCTGTGGCTCAAAGGAGTAGGCACAGGCCCCATATACCAGAGGTGGCGGGTTCAAACCTAGCCCCAGCCAAAAAAAAAAATCTGACTCGGGTAGGTAGATGATCAACGTACCTTTGGCCATCATGATTTATAGACTAATCTTTCCCTCCTAAATCTTCCATGTTTACTCATCAGACCAAATATTTAAAATCTACACATTAAAAATAGCTACTGTATAAAAAAGGCCATACTTGACATTCACAAAACTAATAAAGCCATATCTGAAGTGTCAAAACACACCTATTTCAGCCTTGCTTGCTCCTGCTCCGGCCTGTTTGCGGAATGCTGGTGGACGCCAGGGCTGCTGTAGCCGCTGCCCTCGCCTGCCTTACCGCCACACTCTTGGCTGCACGCCCCGCTCGGCCCGCCATGCCGGTGGACATCAGCTAGTGGTCTGGGCCCTTGAGCCTGCAGGAAGTGGACGAGCGACCTCAGCACCCAGTGCAGGTCGCCTACTCTGGGGCGGTGGTGGACGAGCTGGGCCAAGTGCTGACACCCACTCAGGTTAAGAATAGACCCACCAGCGTTACCTGGGATGGTCTTGATCCAAGTAAACTCTACACCTTGGTCCTCACAGACCCAGATGCGCCCAGCAGGAAGGATCCCAAACACAGGGAATGGCACCATTTTCTGGTGATCAACATGAAGGGTAATGACATCAGCAGCAGCACAGTCCTCTCTGATGATGTGGGCTCAGGGCCTCCCAAGGGCACAGGACTCCACCGCTATGTCTGGCTGCTTTATGAGCAGGACAAGCCACTGAAGTGTGATGAGCCTGTTCTCAGCAACCCATCTGGAGACCACCCTGGCAAATTCAAGGTGGCGTCATTCCGTAAAAAGTACCATCTTGGGGCCCCAGTGGCCGGCACATGTTACCAGCCTGAGTGGGATGAGTAGGTGCCCAAACTGTACGAGCAGCTGTCTGGGAAGTAGGGCAAAGCTTGGAGCGTGAACTGCCCCATAGGCCCCAAGTAGTGTTCTCCAGTTCTGTGTTGCATGTAGGTTTCCCCTCTTTCCCGCTCCCCTGCACACAAACAGATGAGATCTGAGCAGAGAGCGTTCTAGGGTGACTTTCTACTTTCTACTGCCCGAAAATAATTTTAGATAGTCACACATCCCAGTTTGTGTTTTGATAAAAACCTTGAATCAATGAAAAAAAAGAAAACACACCTATTTCATAACAACCCCCCCACCCAGTAAGTCCTGAGTTTATTTGAACTTTGCCAGATTTGACACATTTTAAAGTTTGTATATATTTTGATGCAAATTCTTTTAGGTTAACTTGGAGAAATTTTCCCCAATGTCAAAATGTGTTGTGTAAAATAGTAAAGGTCACAACAAATTTTAAGATAAAAAAACTTAGCATATGGAATTCGTTGTGCACTATTTATTCTTATTTCTTTGAATCTATAATCAAAACGTTATAGGAGAAATGAGAACACTAAAGTCATAACTTCTTCGCCACAGGCTTCTTTTTCCTGTCTTTCTCTCTTTCATCTAATTACTTACACTGACAAAAATATGGGAGAAAAAACAAATTATTCACCATTTTAGTACTTCAGCAATAGGCTGTAGGTCCTTCTCAGGACTGAAGCAGAGTTTTTAACCTGGTAAAGAGATCAATTATGGGCAGTGGATCACACCTGTAATCCTAGCACTCTGGGAGGCCTGGTTGGGTGGATCTCCTGAGCTCAGGATTTCAGGGACCAGCCTGAACAAGAGTGGAACCCTGTCTCTACTAAAAAAAAATATTAAAATTAAAAAAAGATAATTATTTATCCATGGCCCAGAGCCAATGATGGGAAGCATTTATAAATTAGTTGAAGAGCTGAAACTGATCTGCAGCAAACATTGCAATGCTGACTGAAGGCAAATCCATTTGCTTTGGGAGTCATCAGCACTGGGGAGCTAACGACCTCTTAATGAGAGTTGAGGAGCTGCCAGATGGATATTTGCTCTATAGTCTAAAGCCATTCCCTATCCTGCACTCAGGTAAGTCACTGAAGTACCTGCAGACCACAACTCCTTATGCTAAAGCTTGATGGATTATCTTTTATCCAGCTTTTTCTAAAAGCCATACTGTATTACCCTGCTAGAGCTGTCATAACAAAATACCACAGACTAGACAGTTTCAACAATAGCAATTTTGAGCAGCTCCTCAACTCTCATTAAGAGGTCGTTAGCCCTACTAATGCTACTGACTCCCAAAGCAAATGGATTTTCCTCCCAGCTCTGAAGGCTAGAATTCCAAGATCAAGATGTCCCTGAACCTCTCCAACCTGTGTGTGGATGGCCACCTTCCCTCTGTGCCCCCACACAGCCTTTGCTCACTGTTAAACTGAGAGAGAGAATGCAAGCACCCAGCCCACGTGTGCCCACTCCTTTGTCACTTTCTTTACTTATAAAGACAATCAGATTATATCCCCACCTTATGACTCCATTTAATCTTTATTACCTCCCTACTTCCAAATACAGTCACACTAGGGATTAGAAGTTCAACATATGAATATTGGGGGAGGGGGGGGCACAATTCAGTCCATAGAGTCATAGAGAGTTATGGAAGCCCAAGACCACCAGAAGGTTGAGCCCCAAAGTATAGGTCCTTTAAGCTCCCTTGAAAAAATCAGTCTCCTGCATAAAAATATGCTTTAGTTTTTTTTTTTATCTCTGGCTCTTACTGAAGTGTATTTCAAAAAATAATAATATGAACTATTTCTACCTTTTTGAGGACTCTGTCCATTTCCAATATGCAATATTTGCTACAGTTCTGCGTGAGAACTATCCTTTAGATTGTAGTGCTGGGGCAACAATTATCTTCTATGAGAACATGCTGATTTCTAAAAATGCTAAGAACATCATACTATGATATTTTCACTTTTTCTTTGTAGTCTGGCAGAAATTTTGGATCATCTTGGAGGCTCAAACACAGCAAATTTATTAACTGCTTGGAGATATTCACAACCTTAATCTTATATTTTTTGCCTTTGATCCTGATCTTATTTTTGTTTCAGTAATAATTCTCTTAATATGTGTTTTAGCTACTCAAAAACACTTTTTTTATTAAAGACATAGTGTTTAAAGTCAATCCCTGGCACAAGTTTTTCATAAGATTAAACTAGATATTTAAAAATCAAATGGCTGCTATCAATATGTATGAAAAAATAACCTAGAAAACAAACAAAAAGAGTTGCCACCCAAAGAGAATCCTAATTTCCTCTAAGTTTTCACTTACTGTTTCCAGGAGAATTAATGCCTGGCAATGAATATGAAAATAAAACCTTAAAAGTAGCAAAGCTCATTTAAAGGTAGAAGACAGAATTTTCTAGCATAGCTTATGAATCATTTCAAGCCATTTTGTGCAAATTAATTAACCTTCAGACTGACTGATGGTTTTTAAAGTGACCCAGCATCTTAGCTAACAACATATTGTAGTTGCTAGGAAACAGATGAGGTTTGCCCTGTTCTAGATGCAAGGCCATTGTTTTCTGCATTGACTCTCTTTACAAGATGGTGTGCTCCCAGATAAATATTTAAAGTTTTAAATTGTACTAACATTAAATATTAAAAGCAGGGCATCCTGGAAGAAAAGGACAGAAGCCTCCTTCTGAGTCTGCACATACGTAGAATGTGACTTTAAGTCCTCACACTGGTAAGATTAATGCACAGGGAAAAGCTGAGTTTTTTTAAGTTTTAGGAAGAATTGGATGTTTCTAGAAATGAAAGCTCAAAGAAATCAGAAGCAAAAATGTATAGTTCTTTTATTATGGTATAGTGCACTGGAATAATATGTTGAATGATGTAAAAGCCCAGAGGAAGCATTTACAAAATGCCAGCAACATGTGTTGGGATAATATTGCAAATCAATCATGTATGGATGTCAGAAAACAACATGCTGGGAGGCGCTTGTGGCTCAAGGAGTAGGGCGTCGGCCCCATATGCCAAGGGTGGCGGGTTCGAGCCACTGGCCAAAAACTGCAACAACAAAAAAAAAAAAGAAAGAAAGAAAGAAAACAATATGCTGTTGGATCTGCTGAGCAAATAAAATGTACCCAAAAGTGAGTAAAGTCTTCCTGAAACCGTTCCCAAATATGACAGATTTCCATAAAACCTGTTTTGTACTGTGGCCTTGATTAACTGAGAAAAAAAAAAACCAAAACCATTAAGTAAAGCAACTTCCATGCTGCTGGGGAAGTGACAAGAGGTTTCCAGAGAAAGAAGTTTGCACAAAGCAGGAGAAGGACTAAGTTAAACCCCATGTGAGAAAGTAGATCAAGGTGGAAACTGATCTTTCCTCCTATCTAAAACCCTTTGCAAGAATAGGAAAGATAGTATAGGAAAGAATAACTCTGGACACATATTAGAAAATAAGAAAGGATAAAACTGGAACAATTTAATTTCTTAAAGAAACATCAAGTGGGTTTGGACTGACAGAGAAGCCATGCCTCAAATCCCATGGGCCCAAGAAATAGTAAAGACTATTTCCCTGTATTTCCCCACCCTGGGAGTCACCTACAGATTTTGTTGTATGGAAACGGAAGGGTATCAACCTCCCAAATGGCTTTTATGTGGAATATATATCTAAAATTATTTTTTCATGTCAGGAAAGAATTCTGGAAAACAACTGTAGTTTATCTGTTGGGGCATGCTCACATCACATATTACTTCCATGGCACCATAGCACCGACTATAACACACATCACTGCTTGCTTGTAACTGTGCCTGCCTCTTCCTGGAGTATCAGCTCTGGGAGGGAAAGGACTGTAGCTATCCTGTTCACTACTGGATCACCAGAATCCTATCAAAAACTTCATAAATATGTTGAATTGAATGACTCTAATCCAACCAACCTGAGGAGAAAGTGCCAAATCTAGGTAAGAGCGGCTATCGCATCTCACCTAGGAACCTAAGTCACCATTTTACAGCAGAGCTCCTCGCCTAGCTTACCATCCTTCAGAGAAAATAAGTGATCCCTGTACTAGGAGTAATAGAAGGGTGCTGAATTAATCTACATATTTGTATTAATTTTGCAACAGCTTTCAAAGTATAAATAGAACTCTGGAAGGATGAATCAAATTGAATATGGATTTTCTCAGCATTCCTTGACCTGGCAATATGGCAAACTGAGGATTTAGTTAAGCAATTTCTGATCATCAGCCTATATAAATCTTTTTAAAATATCTGTTTTGGTTGGAATATTTTAAAAACTACAGATAAGGCTCAGCACCTGTAGCTCAGCGGCCAGGGCGCCAGCCACATACACCAGAGCTGGCAGGTTCAAATCCACCCCTACTAAACAATGACAACTATAACCAAAAAATAGCAGGGTGTTGTGGCAGGTGCCTAGAGTCCCAGCTACTTGGGAGGTTGAGGCAAGAGAGTCCCTTAAGTTTGAGGTTGCTGTGAGCTGTGATGCCACAGCACTCTACTTAGGGTGACAATTTGAGACTCTGTCTCAAAAAAAAAAAAAAAAACCTATTGGTAAAATCAACTTCTGAAATCTTATGCTTGTTATTTAAAACGTCTTGAAATTTTATTTCTTTTTCAGTAGTAGAGGACTATTTGGAAACTAGAAATTCAAGTAGAACAGAAAAGAAAAATTCTGGGCCAAATTCAACTACACAAAAGGTAGTTCAGTAAGCACAATTTGACTGCTACAGGATGGTAATCTGAATGAAATGGCTAATGGTCCCAGTCCAGTTTCTAGTTGATAAGGGGCAGCATCTGAAAACTGTGCTTTTTCTTTTTTTACAAATTATCCAATCTTCAGTAACTGCCTTTAAAAAAATGGTTATGGATAGTAAATAAAGTACCTTTTCTATAGGGGGATCAGTGGGTCTTACCCCAATTTTACGACAGAGTTTCTCAGAGAATCTGAAAAAGCCCTGAACTCTTCCGCAAGAAAGAATCTCTCTCTCTCTCTCTCTCTCACACACACACACACTTCTGCATATCATTCAAACATTCATGGCCCCTGAAGGCTCTCCACAGATGACTATTCATCTAGTCACTAGACTATGGTTTTAACACTATTTTAAAGGGTTATGGGGAGGGAGGAAAGGAAAAGCTAAAGAAGCTGCCCACCAACCCTCCCTCTTCAAGAGGAGTGGCTGCATCTTACTCTCTTTTATATACTCACTTTCAGGTACCATTATTTGGTCAAAAAGAGTTCTATTAGAAAATATATTTGAGGCTCAGCGCCTACAGCTCAGCAGCTAGGACACCACAACACACACTGGAGCTAGTGGGTTCGAATCCAGCCTGGGCCTGCCAAACAACAATGACAACTACAACCAAAAAATAGCTGGGCGCTGTGACGGGCACCTGCAGTCCCAGCTACTTGGGAGGCTGAGGCAAGAAATTCGCTTAAGCCCAAGAATTGGAGATTGCTGTGAGCTGTGACACCACAGCCCTATACCCTCAAAAAAAAAAAAAAAAAAAAAAGAAAGAAAGAAAAAAGAAAATATATTTAAGAATCTCTGAACTAGACCGGGGGATATAAACCAGGCTTATCACAAGAACTACCTGGGGAGCTTGGTTTTAAAGTCCATACTTTATTAAAGGTCCAACTTTTACATTTATTGGTGGTCGCCTATTGGTCTTCTCTCACCCAATTAGATGGAAGGCTCCTTTAGAGCAGTGTCTCTTTATTCGGTTGCTAGAACTTGGAGTGCCAACAGTGTTAAATGTCAAGCACAGTTCTAGGTGTTGCAGATTTAAAACTGAATGAAGAAGATCCCTGTTTTCATGGAGGCTGCTACCTAATTATTCACGTTCCTACTTCCTTGTACAGCGTTAAGCATATGAAAGAAATTCAGTGATGTGACTGACTGACTGGCCAACTCTTAGCATGATCTTAGATACTTGCCTAGAGCTGGTGTTTGGCAATGAATAAAGCAAAGGCAAGCGAACCATACCAGTATCATAAAATACAGTACACGTATAGTACAAATTTAAATTATAAAATAAGCTATTTCATTGCTAGGCTAGAAAGATTAGGCATTGATCAAGCTATTGCCCCATCTTCCACCAAAGATGGATCTCTCAAATCAATTTCAGACTCTTATTAAACATGGTATGGGTTTATGTCAATAAAGTTAGTACATTATCCATTTGTATTCATGAAAGAGACCTTTAAAACTCACATCTTTCTTTATACTGTCACATTATCCTGAAATTAAAAAAAAAACAAACCAACTTACACATTTCCACTCACCCACCCATCTCCATACCCAAACAAAGGAAGTACAGGACAGAGTAAAAAGCACATATATTGTTTTAAGGTTGAGAGCAAGAAAAAAATTATTTGCTTTTAAAATAAAAGATACAATTATTTTCTTTTTCATTAAGAATTTATCTTGGTTTCTATTTCCATTGAAAAGTGGCAACGGTCACTCTCCTGGACGTCTATGGCTAAGACAGTCAAAGGTAATTTTTAATCTCATATTATACACAGGTTTTATAGTCAAATAAACTGGAGTTCAAATCTTGGTTACCCCAGGATCAACTGTGGAAACCTGGGCTAGTTACGTTACCTCGCTGTGCCTGGGTTTCCTCATCTATAAAAGAGCATGATAATGCTACCCCCCTCAAAGATCAAATAAAACCATTCATGTAAGGTTAAGCTCAGCATATAGTGAGCCATAATTCTGATGAAAGGACAGAAGAAAAAAAAAAAAAAAAAGGCAGGGCGCAGTGGCTCATGCTTATAATCCTAGCACTTTGGGAGGCGAGGCCGGTGGATCACCTGAGCTCATGAGTTCGAGACCAGCCTGAGTGAGAGAGAGACCCTGTCTCTAAAAAATAGCCGGGTGTTGTGGTGGACACCTACAATCCCAAATACCTGGGAAGCTCAAGCAAGAGGATAGCTTGAGCTGAAGAGTTTGAAGTTGCTGTGAATTATGATGCCAGATCACTCTACCAAGGATGACAAAGTGAGTCTGTCTCATTAAAAAAAAAAAAAAAAAAAAGAATGCTGTCCTTTGGAGGAACTTACAATACAAGGAGAAAAGCAACCCCTAAAAGATGACTTACCTTAAAAAATTATGTCATCTAGGAGTGAGTGTTAATGTGCTCAAGAATGAAGATACCCCTTATAAAGGAAAAGTTGGAAGAATGGAGATTTATAGAACAATCCTGCTTCCTTTTATTAAAAAGCATTCAATCACAAAATAAGCAGAGTTCAAATGCCACATTTTGGCAGTAAGAACTGAGATGATGGGGACCTCCAGCTGACAGCTCCACTACTTTGTGACCTAGATGCCAGAATAGAAAAAGGGAAATGACTAGCCTTTTTGAGTTTCCTTCAGAAGGAAAAGATACCTTTAATTTCTGAAGGGTATAGCACTATCTGGAATCCAGAGCTAGGCGAGTACTAGTACTGAAAATACGAATGCCTCAAAACAAGTCTTTTTGCCCATGGAATTACAAAGGAAGGAGGAGGCTACATGGTAAGCTCCATGCTGTCTTGTTCTCCACCATAACCTCAGAGCCTGGCCCACTGCCTCCCTGCTGGCCCATTTGCTCCCTCAAACCCATCTCAGGAAATGATTACTTGTTCCTCCAAAGGCTCAGAATTTTAGTTTACTTCTCTGAGAGAATTTAGCTCTTCCCACCTCCTTATTATGGGTGCGTAGAGGTTGGGCTTACAAAATATTTCTGCTGAATTGCTCAATTATTTAAAATTGCTATTTTCCATCTTTAAAAATTATTATAATTTTAATTTAATAGTCATATATTAGAACTTCCTCTCTAGGAACTGGGTTCGTAATGCTTAAGAAACTGGGTGGTTTATGTGGTTTCCAGAGTGTCTTCTTTTCTGTAGAACAGTTTGTTTTTTGTTGCTTTTTTAAAAAGTAATGAAATAATAGTAAGCATGCACAAGAGTAATGCATAACATCAAATATGGGGGGGATTTTATTCCCTAAGAATTAAAGAACAGATTCAGTGCTTTTTCTCTATTTACCACATTGTTAAACACCCCAGTCCTGCCATCACTATCATCACTTAATGCTAATTAAGCCTTAAACCTTGACGGTTCCTTAAATTTTCTTTTCTCAATTGCAAACACAAAACACATTTCTGCCAAGACACAAAGTGCTAGATTAGTTGTGATTAGGAAGGAAAATTTTGTGAAAACGCTGAGGGCCCTTCTAAGTGACAGGCTTAAATCATCATCTCATCATTCAATGTCCTATTTTAGCTTTTCCCCTTTTTGAGGGGTGGGGAAGGTGAGAGGGAGTTTGTATATTTGTGTGGTTCATCAGTATTAAGGTTTTAAATCCCTTTCATACCTTAAAAAAAAAAAAACAAACCCACTATATTTGCGAGGCTTCTCGTCAAGGCCTTTTTGTCCCTAGAGTTTGAAAACTTAGGGCAAATGGTGTTCTCCAACCCGGCTTAATTCAAATATGAAACAGGAAACTGTGATGTCGTGTCTAGTAAACCATCAAAAGCACTCTGTTTAAAATAGAGAAATTAAGTGAGCTCATTGCTGCTTTAAAATACCTTAATTTTAGGCGGAACACCTACCTATCTAAGAGTAAAAGGTTAATTAAATGAAACCAAAATAGGGTTGTCACTTCTTCCTAAGTACATCAGTTGTTTTAGCGAATGAAAGATGTCATCTTACCAGAATGAAAGTGATGAGCACTGAAGATGTTACTTTGCCTGTACCTAAAAAGTTCTTTAACCCATGCAACAATATAATAATAGAATTCGCTTAAGCCCTTGACTAGTATCATTACTGTACCTAAAAAGCCCTTTAACCCATGCAACAAAACAATAATAGAATTTAAGTACTCGACTAGTATCATTATAGCAGTATTATTTCAATATCAATAACTGTGTATATACACAGATCTAATCACCATTGTATGTAACCAAGCAGCCATTTAGAGCACTTAAGGAAAACAAAATATTTCTCGGAGGCTTTGACATGATAAATATACATGTTCACTATCTAAACATTAAGTCATAATTTAAATGGATACTTTAAGCAAATGCTTCCTGTACAACCGGAATGAAATATATGCTGATTTTAATGACAGTGATAATAAAGTTGGTTACGTAATTCCAAGCCAGTCACTGTGGGTAAAATGATGAGCATTCATCTTCAGAGACAAAGTTTCTCAAGGGAAATTATTAGCACTATAAAAAGTTGGTGGGGCTGGGGGGCGGTCAGGGAGGCAAGGAACAGCTACTTCGTTCTCATAGCAAAATAAGGTTCACATTTTTAAAAAAGTCTTTTCTTTACAGGGCTATTTTGCTATACTTATTGGCAGTATCAAATAGTTTCTTTTAAATAAAAACTGAATAATCTTGGAATTGAGCTTTTACACTTTCACTGGCAATCCAGACTTCTATAGTTTTCTTTTATCATCAGTATTTTTGCTTTCTTTCAATAAATATGCTTAGCTGGGTAAGTACTAGAAAGCTGATTAGGACAAGCTGAGTTTTTCCCCTTTTCAACTCTCTGAAAAGAGCTGGCCTTTATTAAGAAGATAGAAAGAAAGGAAGTAAATGAAATAAAATACGAATTCTGGTTCTTTTCAGAGTGTCTGTTTTCTGAAAGATCACTCTAGTCTATTACTGTATTTTGGAACCAGTGCCTCTACTCTAAAAGATGCAACCAGTTTTAGAAGATAATAAAAGTTAAGAGGGTTTCTACTTCTAAATTTCTATTTTAGAAAGTAAATAAACCAGGAGACAGGTAAAAAAAAAAAAAAAAAAAAGGTATCCAAATAATTGTTAAAGTCCCTCTGTAAGGAAGAAATGGGTAATAAGATTGTATGTGACTTTGTTTTCTCCATTATACTTCTCTGCATTTGCAAAAGCACTGTTACAATAAACACGTTACTTTTATCAGCAGAAAAGAGGATTTAAGTGCTTTCCTATTTCCGGTTGCCAGGTCAGCCTCCTGATCCAGCTCTTAGTGGAGATCAAGGGCTTATACTTTCCCCCTAAGCCCACAGTGCTGGCACAGTGCTGAACGCTCAGCAAGTCAACTCACTAATTAATTGATGTAGGGCTCCTTCGCCCTTGTACACCTCTATGCTTAAAACAGTGTTCTCAGGGGTGTCTAAACACGCTTAGAAAGAGCTGCTCGGGTTTTCAATGACATAAAAATTCCCTCCTATAGCAACTCCCCTGTGTTCATCATCTCTCAAGGGCAGATGAGTAAGGTGACATTTTCATGTTGCTAGTTAGAAATGCTATGGAACAAAAAGCCACCAAGTTCTGCCTTAGACTTCTGTTCACTCTAAAAATAAGCTACGTGGGGATCTCAGACATGACCCAGTCTTTACATTTTTATGAAGAGTGCAGCCTACACATTTCAGTTGTAGATGTATTAAAATTGAGATTACTCTTTTTTTCAAAGAGTGTGGGAAACCAGCCACCGTAATCTCTTCAAGGATGGGCCTCCATCCTCATCTTTCTGCCACTAGTGGGGAGAGGGGATGAATTAGCCCATCAGCACTGCTCCACATCTCATTCATCACAAAGTGGACGGAGTATGTTTTAGGGAGAAAGGTGGTTTAAAAATCTTAATGTATTCAACATGTTAAGACAAAACACTATCACTACCAAAGATACAATAAAAGGGCAATAATACGTTGTTTTCTGCAACCATGTTAGGCACCTAGAACGATTTCATAAGAATACGTGTGACTAATGATTAAATAGGATGGCAAATAAAAACACTTTACGTCGACATCATTTGAACAGGTGAACTCTAACACTGAATTAATAAAAGCGTAAAAAATTGCCTTGAATAATGTCAACATTATTGGTTCACCTCATAAAACACAGACAGGGTTGCACCCTGAATCAAAATGCATGGCTTAAAGTGACAGTCTATCCAGGATCCTGTTCGTTGTTAGCCTTCAGTGTTTTCATAATATTCTTTTGTGCTGACATATATGTAACCCAGATACTCCATGCCACCTTGCTAACGCTAAGACAGCTATTGTATCCATAAAACCACTGTACAGTGTCTAAATCGGGAGCTGAATATGTTCTTCTACCTTTTATCGGCTTTAAAAAATGCAGAGCAAACATTATCTATTGTTAATTACCTGTAAAGTAAGGCTTTCGCCACTTCCCCTGTTTCTAAGAGCCCCCAAGTGAAACCTAAAAGAAGTCACCCATTGTTTTCAATTGTGCAAGGGCCAGGAGCAAACAGGGCTCAAATTGCAGCTCTGAAAGGCCACAGGAAATTGGCATACCACTAATCTGCACTCAACTATTCAAAGAAACAAAGCCTGCATTCCTGCTGAAAAACTCACCAGCAGAAACCCAAGGCAGATCTGTTCAGTAAGGACCACAGAATAAATCTGCAGAAATAAAAGTTTTTAATTAGAGTGCTATGACACCTGGCTCTCGTTTCTTAGCTCTGAGAATAACTCACATCATTTAGATTTCAACCTAGTCTTCCCAATTTTCCCCCAAATGAGACTGTATAATTAGAATCCTTCCCGCTTAATCATTTGAGCAGAAATGAAGGGGGGCTGGAGGAGACTATTTAGTAAGACGTTAACTGTTCACCACAGACAGCTGAGTTATGATAAACTGGAGTACTAAAATAATAAAAATCTAAGCAATTTAAGTTTACTTTTGTGTATTTGGGTTCTACACCACATTGTTTTTAAACCATAGGAATGGGATACAATTTTTAAAAAATGGCCAAGATATCTTTCATGCAAAACAGCAAAATTTAAAATGAACCTTCCTGTAAATTCAAGGATGAAAATAGGGATTGGTTTTTCAACTGGATAATCGATCACAGCAAAAGTCATGGGCAAAAGACGGATGCCTCATCAACTGGTTAGCACATCGACAAGACCATTATTCTGCGGTGGGCATCGCAAAGACAGCAGAATCAACCAACAGAATCAGGAAGTTCAGTTCCAGTCCTAACTTTATCAACAAATGTGAAAATCATACTTCACTTCCTCCCTGAATCAAATTTTCTTATCTGTAAAACTAGGCTAATAATTTAATATACTCCTCAATTCACAAGTATGTTGAAATCACAAAATGTTGCAAACCTGAATCCTGACAGAAAATGTTATGTGCAATATACAATTTGAGATATTACTGTGTTTACCAATACTAGTGCTTTGAGTAATAAATTAGATTATATGTAAAACACTGGAGGTCTATCCAAATATCATTCAAAAGTGTTTATAACCATAGTACATCTGAAAAAAGAAAAGCTGTTTTGAGGGGTTTCATACCTATGCCAAGTTTAGCAAGAAGAGTAAAGGATAGTTTAGTGTCCCGGAGAAACAGCATTAATATCCTAGAAGCTGAGAAGGTCTCTGGCATTTTCCAAGACTTCAAGTTAGCTCAATATTAATTATTTTTAGAGATTCTTTGGACTCCTAATGGAGAAGACCAAGTGGTTTGCATTACAAATAACTAATGGATTAGTAAAATGATGAAGCAGGAATTTCCAAGCACTTCCATGTCAGACCCATCTACTTGGTGTGTTAACAGAGGACTCATTTCTACATTGGGTAAGAGGTAAGATTCTGTGGCCTTGAATACCTGTCTCCTCCAGTGCTGAGTGTTCACTACCACAATTTTTACAATTATTCTCCCTTGGAAACTTTTTTTTAGAGACAGAGTCTCACTTTGTCACCCTTGGTAGAGTGCTGTGGCATCACAGCTCACAGCAACCTCAAACTCTGGTTCTCAAGCGAGATTCTCTTGCCGCAGCCTCCCAAGTAGCTGGGACCACAGGCGCCTGCCACAATGCCCGGCTATTTTTTTGTTGCAGTTTGGCCAGGGCTGGGTTTGAACCTGCCACCCTTGGTATATGTGGCCAGTGCCTACTCACTGAGCCACAAGCACCACCCCTCCCTTGAAAACTTTAACATGATCAATAATATTACCAAAATTCTCTGTAGTAGATCATTACATAACTTTTTCTAATTCTATTTACGAGTATTTGCTAGACAAAAATGACTTAATATAGGATATTTAACAGAATATATACTTTATTAATAAATGGATCTCTGACTAGAAAAACAGACACACATGGGCTATCATAACTCAACTGTACAATGCAGGAATATGTGGTACCTACCATGGGCAAAGCACCTTAGGAGTACAGGTGAATCCACAATATGATCCCAGTCTCAAGACTTAAAATACAGAAAGGGAGACAAGACATAAACATTGAAAAGAAAACATTAAAAGTAAAGATCAGTTTACAGAATGTTGTTACTGAAGAGTTTCTGGGAGAGACTACTTTGGCATGATCCAGTCAGAGAAGTAGGACTTAAAGCTCGCCATAAAAGAACAGAATGAAAAGGGCAGTTTCTGGGGTCTGGATCCAGAGGTGTGTTTCAGGGACAGAGAGTGAATCCATTTCACCAGGCAAAAGAGTTATGTTTTGGAAAAGTAGAAGAGACCAGTGAAAGGGCAGGTTAGGAGTCTGAAAGCACAGCCACGAATACTTAGTACATGAATTACAATTATGGTAAAGAGTGACTTACACGACAGGAGGATAGGGCAAGAGGAAAAGAGAAAACTCAGAGAGTCAAAAAGACATACAGTCTGATCAACTGGAAAAGATTAATTTTTAATATGGTTATTTGTTATGCAGTCATACCGTAGACCAGTCACATCATATGATAAATGACACAAATGTTTCCAAGTGTAAATCATCATATTCCAACTAGGCAGCCACCAGTACACACACTTTTTCCATTGGGTCAAAAGGACCCAAAATTTTATTTGCACACAAAAATACAGTGGTGTGTTTTTCCCCTTGAGAAACGGTCCCATAGGTAACATCTGAACAGCCCCCCTTGTGAAATCACCACTCTGTGCTCCGTGCTGCTTGCGGTTGGGTTAGTCATTCGCTGCGCCATAGGAAGGAGATGACAGTGACTGCTTGGATACTTGTGTAGGGCATAACCTCAAAGAAACTTCCTCACTCTATAGTAGAAAGGAATAAATGTTTGTTTTGAAAGATAAGCAAGGGTAAGTAGGAAAAAAATGCTCAAGGGCAAATACTTTCTAAAAAAATGCCTTATGAAAGAATGTTGAGTTTTGTTTTTTTCAAAAAAGGCAAGTTCAAGCCGACTATTTTTTTCCAAGAGTATTGTCTTTTTTTCTTCTTTCCTAAATTTGCCAGGCTTCTGAGATGACCACGCCCCCCAACATTAAAAATAGAAATTAAGGGACCACTTAGTACCTATGTCAGTGCCAAAAAGAAAGAAAACACTCCAACAGAGTGAGAAGAAAACAGTCACTTGAGTTTTTTAACCTAAATTTTTTAAATCAAGCAATGCCAGCTTCCTCAATTCAAGTCATGCTGTTTCATAAGGATCCGCTCTCAAAGAAAAAGCGTTACCATGTCTCTACAAGTGCCTCATACCACCTATAAAATGTAGAAACATTTTAACTCCAATACTATTATTTACAAACATTTACAAACAATTCCAAGCCCCAAATTATATTCATTTATATAGCTTTTGCAAGAATTTGGATTTTACTTCATCAGCCTATTGTGATGGTATAATCTTTGAGAACTGTAATTAAACTCCCAAACTGCAAGTGTAGACAAGGTCTACATAATGGAAATAGGCCTTTTATAAAGTATTATTCGTGTCTTTTCCTCCCTGCGTTGGTTCTATTTCCTATGAGCTGTTTATCCTTGACGAAGTCATTTCACCTCTCTGGGGTTCAAACCATGCTTTCCTTTGAAACAAGGGAAAGTAAGAAGTAAGGAACTTTTAAAGTCTGTCTCCAGGTTTGTTTGTTTTGTTTTTTTTTTTTCTTTCCCATAATGGCATAAATGTATTTATGATCTATGTACAAGTGACTTAATAAAAAAAGAAGTAAATACCAAACCACCTGAATACACAGATGAATTTTAAATGCACATTGCAAAGTGAAAGAAGTCAGTCTGAAAAGGCTCTAAAGTATATGAATTCATGTATGACATTCTGGAATAGGCACAACTATTGAGACAGTAAAAAAATTAGTGGTTGCAGGGGTAGGGGAGATTGGGGGGAGTGTGTAATGAGGATTGAATTGGGAAGGGCAGTGGGCTTTGGGGGACATTGAAGCTATTCTGTATGATATTGTAATAGCTACATGACCCTATACCTTTGTCAGAAATTATAGATCTTTATAGCACAAAGAGTGACCCATATGCAAATTTTATTTTATTACTTATTTTTTGAGACAGAGTCTAACTTTGTCACCCTCTGTAGAGTGAAGTGGCCTCACAGCTCACAGCAACCTCAAACTCTTGGGCTAAAGTGATTCTCTTGCCTCAGACTCCCAAGTATCTGGTACTATAGATGGATGGTATAAAGCCCACCTAGATTTTAGAGACAGGGTATTGCTCTTGCTCAGACTGGTCTCAAACTTGTGAGCTCAGGCAATCCACCTGCCTCAGCCTCCCAGAGTGCTGGGATTACAAATCACCACACCTGACCTCCATAGGCAAATTTTTAAAAAATCACTTAGGAGAGTGAGAGATCTTAGGATAGAATAATGAATTCCATCATTCCTTCCAAAAGGATCTAACTGTATTACGAATTGTAAGAAATAAGGTCTCTGGCCTTTTGGCATGAGCCACCATCTTTTAGTAATTCACCAAAATGGCGAACACAAAGGGAGAATGGACAGGTGCCCGGTACATCTTCTCTGGGTCTTTTAGAAAACACAGAGTTAGTTGTTCCTTAGGCCACATACATGAGAATCCCCAAGAAAGGTGATATTATAGATATCAAGGGAACAGGGTACTGTTCAAAAAGGGCATGCCACACAAATGGTTCCGTGGCACAACGGGAAGAGTCTACAGAGTCACCCAGCGTGCTGTTGGCATTGTTGTCAACAAACAAGTTAAGGCAAGATTCTTGCCAAGAGGATTAATGTTTGAATCAAGCATATTAAACACTGTAAGAGCCCAGATAGTTTCCTGAAACACATGAAGGAAAATGATCAGAAAAGGAAGGAAGCCGAAAGAAAAGGTACCTGGGGTTAGCTGAAGCACCAGCCTGGTCCATCCAAAGAAGCTCACTGTGAGAATCAGTGGAAAGGAGCCTGGGCTGCTAGAACTTACTCCCTGTAAATTCATGGCGTGATAGGTGTAATGCGCTTTGTGACAGCCAATGAAAGTACCTAATACTTACTCCCTATGAATTCATGGCATAATGGGTAAAAAAAAAAAAATTAAAATAAGAATAAATTAAAAGGCTATTGGCTGAGCACGGTGGCTGACGTCTATAATCCCAGCACTTGGGAGCCAAGGCAGATGGATTGCCTGAACTCACAGGTTCGAGACCAGCCTGAGCCAAAGCAAGACCATTTCTATAAAAATAGCCAAGTGTTGTGGTAGTCACCTGTAGTCCCAGCTACTTGGGAGGCCGAGGCAAGAGAATCACTTAAGCACAAGAATTTGAGGTTGCTGTGAGCTGTGATGCCACTGCACTCTACCGAGAGTGACAAAGTGCGACTCTGTCCAAAAAAAGTAAATGAAATAAATAAATAAATAAAATAAATGAATAAATAAATAAATAAAAGGCTACTGTTCAAAGAAAAGATAAGAGAGAAGAGGACAGGGACGGGAAGGGTGGGGAAGGGAAAGGAGAGGAGAGAAAAGAAAGGAAAAGAAGGCAGGTTCGAACCCATCCTGGGCCAGCTAAAACAACAATGACAACAACAACAACAACAAAATAGCCAAGTGTTGTAGCAGGTGCCTGCAGTCCCAGCTACTTGGGAGGCTGAGGCAAGAGAATTGCTTAAGCCTAAGAGTTTGAGGTTGTGTAACAGCACAGCACTCTACCCAGGGTGACACAATGACAAAGACTATAAAGTATATAGGAATTTACTTAACCAAGAATACATAAGACCTTTATGAAGAAAACATTAAAATTCAAAAAAAGGACACAGAAGATGATCCAGATAAAGTAGAAATATATTCCACTGTCTTGGATAGAACGGCTTAATTCCTAACAGTGTTAGTTCCAGGAGGCCGAGGTGAGTGGATAGCTTGAGCTCAGGAGTTCAAGACCAGCCTAAGCCAGAGCAAGACCATCTCTATAAAAATAGCAGAGTATTGTGGGAGTCTCCAGTAGTCCCAGCTACTTGGGTGGCTGAGGCAAGAGGATCGCTTGAGCCCATGAGTTTGAGGTTGCTGTGGGATATGATGACACCACGCCACAACACTCTACCCAGCAGGACAGAGTAAGACTCTGTCTCAAAAAATAAAACTTTTTTTTTTTTTGCAGTTTTTGGCTGGGCTGGGCTTGCACCCGCCACCCCCAGTATATGGGGCCGGCACCCTTCTCCCTGAGCCACAGGCGCCACCCTGTCTCAAAAAAATAGACAAGGGTGGCACCTGTGGCTCAGGGAGTAGGGTGCCGGTCCCATATACCAAGGGGGGTGGGTTTGAATCCAGGCCCAGCCAAAACTGCAACAAAAAAACCCAAAATAAAAAAAATAAAAAACCACTGTAGCCTATAAAGAAAAAATAAACAATTTTAAAATAAAAATTAAATATTTTTTCTCTGTAGGAAACTTATTAATTACAAAGGGGAAAAATAGTAATTAACATTATAGAAACCTAGCAAACACCACACCAAGTAATCAGAGTCAACATCACCAGTGATGGGACAAATTGGCATCACATGTCTTCTGATAAGATGCACTGACAGGAACAACACCCTGTCTGTGGTGTTCCTGCCAAAAATGCATAGCCTGAATCTAATCATGGGAAAACACCAGACTAATTGAAATTAGTAAATGTCCTGTACTCTTTGGAAATGTCAAGGTCAGGAAAGATAAAGACTGAAGAATTGTTCCAAATAAAAGGAGGCCAAAGAGACAAAAGTAAATGCAATGTGGGATCCTAAATTGGTTCCTGAACTAAAAAAAAATGTTTTTTTCTTTTTCTATAAAGGAAATTGGTGGTACAATTGGTAACATTTGAATAAACTCTCTAGATCAGATACTAGTACTATATCAATGTTCATTTCCTGAGTTTGATAATCATGTGGTTATGTATGGAAATTTCTTCTTAGAAAACATGACATTGGGGTATTTAGATATAAAAGAACATTTTGCCTACAACTTACTTGTCAATGGCTTAAGGAAAAAATACACACAGAGAGAGAATGATAGAGCAAATATGGCAAAATGTTAAACATTTGGAGAATTTGGCTAAAGGGAAAAGCAGAATTCTTTTTAATACTTTGCAATGTTTCTCCAAACCTGAAATTACTTCAAAATAAAATGTTATAAAGAATTAAGCGCCTGTGTCTCAAAGGAGTAGGGCGCCGGCCCCATATGCCGGAGGTGGCAGGTTCAAACCCAGCCCAGCCAAAAAAAAAAAAAGAATTAAGGATTTCTAGTCAGTGAAGGACACGATGGACAAAGTTAATAACTAGCCCGACAAAAGAAGATATTTCTTTTTTTTTTTTTTTTTGAGACAGAGTCTCACTTGGTCATCCTCAGTAGAGTGCTGTGCTGTCTTAGCTCACAGCAACCTCAAATTCTTGGGCTCAAGTGATTCTCTTGCCTCAGCCTTCCAAGTAGCTGGGACTATAGGCACCCACCACAATGCCCGGCTATTTTTAGAGATGGAGTCTCGCTGTGGCTCAGGCTGGTCTTGAACCTGTGAGCTCAAGCAATCCACCCGCCTCAGCCTCCCAAGTGCTGGGAGCACAGGCATGAGCCAGTGTGCCCAGCCTGAGAGAGGATATTTTCATACATTTACAGATGTACATGTTTGAATGACTATAAAGTTTGGAAATACATATACATAAATGGTCATGGTTTCTTTACAGATTAGGGAACTAGAATTGGGAGGGAGAGGGAAATATTAATTTTCTTCGACTATACTAATTGTATTCTTCAACTTGTTACAACACTCATAGACTATTTTTATATTTTTAAATTATTTAAAGAATTTGAAAAAATATGAAGGGCGGTGCCTCTGGCTCAGTGAGTAGGGTGCCGGCCCCATATACCGAGGGTGGCAGGTTCAAACCCGGCCCCAGCCAAATTGCAACAAAAAAATAGCTGGGTGTTGTGGTGGGCACCTGTAGTCCCAGCTACTCGGGAGGCTGAGGCAAGAGAATCACCTAAGTCCAGGAGTCGGAGGTTGCTGTGAGCTGTGTGACACCACGGCACTCTACCAAGGGTGATAATGTAAGACTCTGTCTCTACAAAAAAAGAAAAGAAAATCTCGAACATATAGAAAAATTAAAGTACAGAACAAAGAACTGTTATCCCCTAGGAGCCATTTATGCATAAGTGGCCGAATTAGATCTGTCATCATCCTTGACTATTTCAGTAAATATTTCCTGACAACAGGAACATTGTTCCCTAGGAAACCACAGCACAACTATCAAAATGGTGAAATTAACATTGACACATCTCTACTATCCAATCCTCAACCCTCATTCCAGTTTTGCCTAGTGTCTTGATAATGTCCTTTAAATTAAAATAACAAACTCCAGTGCAGATTACATGTTGCATTTTGTTAGACATCTTTAGTCTCTTCTTCACTCTGGAACAGTTCCTTGGCAAGTCTTTCCTTGTCTTTCTGACCTTGACATTTGGAAGGAATACTGTATATTTAGTTTGCAGAATGTCCCTCAGATGGGCTTGTCTGATGCTTCCTTATGCTTAGATTCAGGTTACACATCTCTGACAGGAAAGTTGCAGGAGTGAGGCTGTGTTCTTCTTATTGCATCCTATCAGGAGGCACAAGATGTTGACTTGTCCCATTACTGATGATGTTCACTCTGATTACCTGCCTAAGGTGGCATCCGCCAGGTAACTCTGCTGCAAAGTAACTCTTTTCCCCTTTATAATTAATAAATGTGTAGCTTGGAGATATTTTGAAAAATGTCAGTATCTCATTCCTCACCAGATGTTTCATGTCTTCATGTATTTATGTACACCAGTATAAACCCATAGTTTTCTGTTTTATTTAGGGGTTATAATTCATTATTATTATTTATATTGATGTTCAAACTGTTATATTATTTATATTGGTGTTCAAACTGTTCATTTGAAGTGGGAGACCTTCAAGTTGACTTTTGTGTCCTTTCTCCATATCTCCATCATTCTTTAACAGCTTCTTTGCTTTCTAGTATAAGATTTTGAGGCTTATCTAACCATCTCTCTCTCAGTCCTACCATCACCCATTTTGCCAGGGAGCCCTGGTACCGTATAGTGGAGAACAGAATTTAGAAACAAGATCTGGGCGGGAGGGAGGTGCTTATTGGCGTTGGCACAAGGGTAGATGTCACTTCTCTAAGATTCTCTCACTGGACAGAGCTGCACATACACTTAAATCTATATTTATTTCTATGTTTATCTCTTCACATTGAACACCATGAGTTTACATCAGGTGTATGTGTTGTTTTTTGTTTGTTTGTTTGTTTGGAGACAGAGTCTCACTATGCCACCCTAGGTAGAGTGCTGTGGCGTTACAGCTCACAGCAACCTCAAACTCTTGGGCTTAAGCGATTCTCTTGGCTCAGCCTCCCAAGTAGCTGGGACTACAGGCACCCACCACAATGTCTGGCTATTGTTGTTGTTGTTGTTGCATTTGTCATTGTTGTTTAGCTGGCCCAGGCCTGGTTCGAACCCACCAGCCCAAGTGTATGGGCTGGCACCATAACCACTGTGGTATCGGCGCCAGGCCGCCTGGCTATTTTTAGAGACAGGGTCTCACTCTTGCTCAGGATTGTCTCGAACCTACGAGTTCAGGTGATCCCCCCGCCTCAGCCTCCCAAGTGCTAGGATTACAGGCATGAGCCACTGCGCCTGGCAACACCAGAATATGTTATCTTTGCTTTAACCTAGCACCACAGAGTTCATTCTAGTTTTCTCCTTTTCTATATTTGTAATTTTACTCCTCTGTGAGGAGGCTCCTGTTTTCCTCCATATATTTACTTTTATGTTCAATCTCCTTCACTGTCCTCCTCTTCCACCCTCAGACACTCTTTTCACTCTGTTCACTCTTGTATTGCTGTTCCCCCCACCACGATGAATGCCCTGCTCATCCCAACTCTGCCCACCTCATTGCCCTGCTCTTTCTCCCTGCATTTCTCTTGAGAATTCCCTCCTTGCCCTGCCCGGGAGAGTCAGAGACTCCACTCTGAGCCACACCCTGACTGCTGCAGGTTCCCCCTGTCCAGTCTCTGACGGCCTGCACCAGGACGTGCACCTTGGGTGGGCTCTGACACCTCACACTAGGCAGCCTTTCTACACGGGTGTCCTCCTCACCCTCTTTAGGTTCTGACATCTGCTCTGTGTCACCAAGGCAGACCTTCACTCTAGTGCGGACACCTACCTTGTTCTACTTTACATAACGGCTTCAGGACTCGATTGTTCAGGAAGGGAAGGAAGAAGAAAGAGGAGGAGAAGACATTTTTATTTTATTTTATTTTGAGACAGAGTCTCACTCTGTCACCCTGGGTAGAGTGCTGTAGCATCATAGCTCACAGCAACCTCAAATCCTTGGGCTCAAGCGATTCTCTTGCCTCCGTCTCCTGAGTAGTTGAGACTACAGGTGCCCGCCACAATGCCTGGCTCCTTTTTCTACTTTTGGTAGAGAGGGGTCTCGCTCTCGCTCTGGCTGGTTTCGGAACTCCTAAGTTCAGGTGATCCACCCACCTTGGCCTCCCAGAATGGTCTCTATAAAAAATAGCACAGAGCACACCTGCAGTCCCAGCTACTTAGGAAGCTGAGCTGGGAGGATCATTCAAGGCTGCAGTGTGGGGTGCTCACACCTGTGAGTAGCCCCTGCACTCAGCTGGGCAACATAGAAAGACCTTAAAAAAAATTAGACCTTGTGATTATTATTCCTCTAATACAAATAATTGTTTAGATTTACCCACATGTTAAAATAGTTCCTTCACTTACCATTCTTCTTACATGTCAGATCTTTCGCCTGGGAAAATTTTCCCGTTTTCGAAAGTTTGATGTTGCTATAGTGAGTCTGTTGGTAGTAAACTGTTAGTTTTGTTTATCAGAAATATTTTTAATTCACCTATGTTCCTTAAGGTTGATTTTCTATGTACATAATTCTACATTAGTATTTTTCCTCAGTACTTTGTTTTTTACTGTCTTGACTTGTTAATTACTGTGGAGATATCGTTTGTCATTTCAAATGTCATTCTTTTGGATGTAATGTAACTTTTCTTTCTGGCTGCTTTTTTGCTGTTGTTAATTAAAGTTTTTATTTTGAAAAAGAAATAGCACAGACAAGAAGACATTTTTAATTTTTAAAAATTAAAAAAAGAGATGGCAGCTCAGTGCCCATAGCACAGTGGTTACAGGGTTGACCACATACACTGAGGCTGGCGGGTTCGAACCCAGCCCAGGCCAGCTAAACAATGGCAACTGCAACAAAAAAATAGCTGGGCATTGTGGCAGGTGCCTGTAGTCCCAGCTACTGAGGAGGCTGAGGCTAGAGAATCGCTTAAGCCCAAGAGTTTGAGGTTGCTGTGAGCTGTGATGTTACAGCACTCTACCAAGGGCGGCATAGTGAAACTCTGTCTCAAAAAAAAAAAAAAAAAGAGAGAGAGAGAGCAGGCAGCCAGGCGAGGTGGCTCACTCCTGTAAACCTAGCACTTGGGAGGCAGAGGCAGATGGATTGCCTGAGCTTACAGGTTTGAGACTAGCCTGAGCCAGAAGGAGACCTGGTCTCTATAAAAAATAGCAGGGCATTCTGGCAGGTGCCTGTAGTCCCAGCTACTTAGGAGGCTGAGGCAAGAGAATTGCTTGAGCCCAAGAGTTTGAGGTTGCTGTGAGCTGTGATGCCAAGGCAAACAACAAAATTAGACTCTGTCTCAAAAAATACCCCCCAAAACCAAAATAATGGCCTTACCTGAGATTGGGCAGTAGCAGCAGAAATGCATAACAAAGATCTTCACTGGTACCCTGTGTGACAGCAACCTGAGAGACACCAATTGAGAGACAGATAAGAAGAGATGGGAGGGAAGGTGCCAAACAAGTACTTGGCATAGCTTCTCTCTCAAAGGAGCCACACCAGCTGTTCCGATAAAACAACTGCACACATCATCAAATTAATTATACAAATACTTCTGTAGACTTGCTTGGATATAGACTCATAAGGCCAGAGAAGTGAAGCTATGTAGACTTAAGAATATTCCTTTCTTTAATAAAACAATTTTAACCAAAGTAAATTTTTCATTAAAGTATCAGAGACTCCAAAGTGGTAGAATCTGAATCACTGAGGACATTAAATGGAAAGCTTCATAAAGCTGAGTTGTGTTCTCAAAGCTTCTCCCCTTTTATTGCTAGCTTAGGGGATCTGGGGTCACTTTGTCCATTACTATTGTTCTCATTTCAAGCTAAATAAAGACTGAATTTCAATTTCAAAAACAAGGCTCAATTCTGTACTCCAGGAACTGCTGCTAGGGCATCAGAAATAAGTTCTTTATAATTTCTAAGCTTCGGCGGCGCCTGTGGCTCAGTGGGCAGGGTGCTGGCCCCATATACCAAGGGTGGCAGGTTCAAACCCAGCCCCAGCCGAACTGCAACCAAAAAATAGCTGGGCGTTGTGGCGTGCGCCTATAGTCCCAGCTGCTCAGGAGGCTGAGGCAAGAGAATCACCTAAGCCCAGGAGTTGGAGGTTGCTGTGAGCTGTGTGACACCACAGCACTCTACTGAGGATGATAAAGTGAAACTCTGTCTCTACAAAAAAAAATAATAATAAATTTCTAAGCTTCATTGATTTTGATCTATAAAATGAGAGTGATGACACCTTCTTTATTTACCTTTCAGTATTACTGGAGATGTGAAATGAGGCAATGCAAAGTGGGCTAAAGGTGGAGACCTCACTTAAATATCACATTCCACCACTTTCTGTACTATTCTTCTGGTCCAGGATATACTGGTATGACTTCTGATATAACACTTACCACATTATATTGTGGTTATAAAGATGTACTATTTATTTTTCAACCTTTAAATTTCTGAAGGTGGGAGGGAAAATGAACTATTTTTCTCTATAACCATAAAACAGCTGGGATAGTACCTGGCACATACTAGATGCTCAAAAAATGCTTACTGAAGATGTTTTATAACAGGTGGTATGTAAGTGGGGTAATGAAATTCAAGTAAAGGAAAACCAAGATAATACCATTTATACTCGAGTATAAGCCGACCCGAGTATAAGCCGACCCCCTTAATTTTACCCTAAAAACTGGGAAAACTTAGTGACTCGAGTATAAGCCGAGGTGGAAAATGCAGCAGCCACTGGTAAATTTCAAAAATAAAAATATATA